>JBBPBX010003824.1:9436-70901 GCA_038048925.1 Garcialebias charrua | reverse complement strand
TGTTGAGATTGCCAATTGAGGTTGGTGGACGCAAGCAAGGGGGCTTGTTGGAAATACTTGGAATCCTGTTGCAGGTAAAAACCAAGTTTTGCTCAAAGCAGTTTTATGCTGCATGTGTGTGTGTTCAGAAGTGTTCTCCACCCACTTTTGATCACTGTGAGCTGTGAAATGTCTTAAATGACTGGTGCTGCCTAAACAGCACATGTAGAGCAAAGGGTGCTCTTGTGACAGCCTTAGTATTTACTAGGGTTGTGTGAAACAAGTTTTAAGCTTGTTTGAGACTGGTGTAGGAAACACTAGATGTTTAACAGCTGGGAAGCTGTAGGATGTACAAACATTGAGGAGAGCTCCACCCTCTCCGCTTGTTTGTGAGTCTGCTCCAGGGGGAGTGGAAGGTGAGCTGGTTAAGCTCTTAAAGTGACTCTGGCTGCTTAAAGCAGAGTTCTGTGTGGGTTAAGGCACCTTAAGTGCTGGCTGCCACTTTGGTTTAACTTAAGAGGTGTGGGCCTGTGCCACAGGGGCCTGTTTGAGTTAATTTTGGAGACACTGAGGGCAGTGTCTGTGCAGTTGTTCAGGAGGACAACTGGGATCAACAGTGAGGGACTGTTACCTTTTTCTCTTTCTCATTTGTTTGTACTTTTGACTGTGTGGGTGCAGGTAGTCCAGTTCTCGTGTTTTGTTTATTTAGAGGGACTTCTTTGGTAAGGTAGATCGTCGCCTGGGGGGGTACGACGGTCCTGTACAGGATTGGATCAACCTGGGTGGCGTTTTATTGTTTTTGGCCTCGCCCACCAGTCCAACACTTATTTGTACTTTTTATTAATTTTCTTTTCCTTTGGACGCTGATCCAGGAGAGGACGCTCCAGTCCTGGTGAGAAGCCTGGGAGGACCCTGCCAGCCTGGAGGCTCTTAGTTTTAGTTTAATAAAAATCGTTTTTAATTCTTTTTCTGTGTCAGTGTCCACTTTGTATGTTTTGGCCTTTACCGGTCGTAACAGTAAGGTATCACGTCCTTCTATTCACTTTCCCTCGCGAGACCTTCCCAGCGCGGGCTGACAGACTGCCAAATTTAACGTGACTGTTTAAACTTGCAACTACTCGCAAAATGGCGCACAGAAACCGCGACACAGTGATATGTGCTGGTCACATAAGAGGTAAACATCTTACATCGTACTGTAGTTATGATGTGGTTTCACCATGTATTGACCGGAAGCATAATAAAAATATAAGTCGGGGATGACAACCATTGCGTTGCCGTTTGAATCCAGATAGGTGAAGCTAACCGGAAGTCCACCCCCAAAACCAACCTGGAAGCAATGCACCCCCCAAAATAAAGGTCCCGCCCCCCTCGAACTGTAGTTGGCTAGAATGTTGCCTTGGCTTCATTGATTGGTTGAATTGTATGACTAACAAACAGAGATAGGAAAAATGGAAAGATGTACACTCAGAGATTAAAAACAAACAAACAAAAACTTCCCGTCGTCCAGTCAGGGGGACACAGCTGACTCTGTGGGAGCAATGTCCCTCAATGCCCACCCATGCCGCTGGGCCTGAAACAAAGAACACCGGTGTGGCTGCAGCTGCAAGCTCGTGCATTTTTTTCTCCACCCGACCTGTCAATCAATTCAATAGGCGTGTCAGCAAATGACCAATCAGCGACCTCAATTTGTCCCGTAGGTAAACGCTCTGCCCTGCAGCTGCTCAAAGAATTTGGTGCAAAAACGCTGGAGCCTCACGCTGAGCTATGGGGGTGAACTGCATGCGTAAATTACGCGCGTACGGACCGGCGTACGGCCGTACGCAGAGCTATACTGGAGCCTTTAGGTAACGCAGAGCTGCTTTGAAGCTCTGGTTCACAGAAATGTCCAGAGGCTGAAGCACTTTTGTCAAGCCTCCCAGGATGATGGCAGGAATGGAGTTAAACACTTTAATTTTATCTTTAAATTGCAGCATGATGTGCGCGCACACGCTGTCCATCCAGCAGGACTTTTTTTGCTCTGAAATATTCGTACACATACAAGTACACTTGTAGTCGTCAAAAGCCTAGAGGGCCCTTTAGCGCCCCTAGCAACCTAAAGTGGTACTGCACCATTTTTTCCCAGTCAGAATGAATGGAAACGGTCATATCTCAGCCAAACATTGGTCTAAAAATATGGGGAAGAAATCCATAAATACGTTGCTTCGCCGTATAAATGGCAAGGCATGCAAATTAGGCAAAAAAACTGCGACTTATACGCCAAAAACTATGGTAGAAGGAATAGAGAGGTAGCACTTTGCTAATTCTGCAGTGTGGCTGTATTTGGTCTCATTACTCACAACCTCTTGGACCTGCTACCACAGGTGGGACAGGTCTCTGGAAAAGTTCAGAATTCAGTCATCACAGACTTCTTAACTGGAGGTGATCTCAGATTCCCTGAAGAGGAGGAAAACTCTGTTGCTATCTCTGTCCTAGACTGGAAATAAAACACAAAGAGGTTAAAAAATTAGTTAATAAGATTATAATTTTTTTTAAAGGGAGAAAAAAGTTAATTAGATACTAATAATAAAATAACAATACCTCTTCTTGAATGGCCATCATTTCTGTTAAGAGGTGGTTGAATCTCTATCATGTGGCAATGTTTTTAATCTGGTCCAGGGCTTGTTGACAATATCAGTTTTAGTTTTTTCATAAAAATGCTTCTACAACTTTTTGGTTGAAGTGTTGGTATGATGGGATGTCGTAGCAGGGATTGAGAACTTTAAAGCCGATGCATCAACAATGAATACAGATGAAGATCCAGAGCTTTACGAACTCCTACAGCTTGTTATTACTTTGGACCGATCTGAATCACCTGATAGTTTAAATGCTGCTGCTATCTGTCTTTGCAACAAGCTGCTAGAAGAGACGTTCACGTTCGGATGATGTCGTTTTAAGCGCGTTAACAAGTTAAGACGTGTTGCCTGCTACAAATCCAATCTTCATGAAACAACGTCGACATACAGCTTTGGATTTGTTCACTTGTCCTTTAAGAAGAAAGCCATAATGTTCCCAAACAGGAGATCGCAATGAGATGCTAGGCTGCTAATGCTGTGCGTGCTGCAAGATAATAGCGCTGTGCTAAAACATGCTTACAAACTTTAGTTACGTGGTGGATAATCTCTCTTTAATAAAATTTAATGAGTGAAAAAATAACCGAAACGGTACGCACGTGGACCGAACCAAACATGCCGTACTGAAACGGTTCAATACACCCACGTGTACCGTTACACCACTAGTAACAAAATATAATAATGAAACTAGGGTTGGGCAATATTTTTAAGAAATCAAAATTTTTATTTGCAATATAAATTGAGATTACTTCAAACCAACTCAAATTAAACAAAGAAAAAACATCTATATACAGTATTAAAGACACAAATGGAAATATAACTTATGATGAGGGAAAAGTAAACTGTGTTTTTAGAGATTTTTATAAAACTCTATACACTCCACAAATAAATCCAACAGATTAGGATATCAGTCAATTCTTGGAGAGAGTAACACTTCCAAAATTAGAGTAGTCAATCATCAGAACTAGACTCACCATTAACATCAGACAAACTCTGTGAAGCCATAAAAAATGCCAAATAAAAAATCTCCTGGCCCAGATGGCTATCCAGCAGAATTTTATAAAGAATTTTGGAATATATTAGAACCAGTATTTCACAGAATGCTATTAGAGTCAGAAGAAAATTACAGGCTTCCAACACATATGAATTCAGCGAACATTAGTCTCCTTTTAAAACCAGGCAAGGACCCAGTATTGCCTACCAGTTATCGTCCCATTTCTCTTATTAATGTCGATGTTAAAATAATTTGTAAAGCCCTCTTTAAAAGATTAGAGAAGATAACTCATTTCATTATTCATCCTGATCAAACTGGATTCATAAAAGGAAGACACTCGACCACAAACACTCACAGATTATATGATTTAATAGAGTATTCATATAGTAAAAATATTGAAACAGCTATTTTATCTTTAGATGCAGAAAAACATTTGATAAGAGTAAATTGGAATTTCTTATATGCTACCTTGATTAAATTTGGATTTGGAAACTATTTTATTAATTGGTTAAAAATATTATATAACTCACCAAAAGCATGTGTCAAGACAAATAATCAAATATCTTCAAGCTTTTGTTTACAGAGGGTTACCAGGCAAGGATGTCCACTTTCACCCACACTATTTGCTATGTTTATTGAATCTTTAGCAGCAACAATAAGGCAAACTGCTGATATTAAAGGCATACTGAGTACAGTGTAAAAATATAGAACATAAAATTAGTCTTTATGCTGACAATGTTTTACTTTTTCTTCAAAACTCAGAAAACTCTATATCTAATGTTATCGAGTTAATAAACTCATTCTCAAAAAGTTTCTGATTATTCTATAAATTGGTCAAAATTCATTCATTCATTCAACCTTTATTTAGTCAGGTAAATCTTTTGAACCTCATGGGCTCATTTACGAAAGCGACCTGCTAAAACTAAAGAACAATGAACAGCAAAATCTGTTAACCCAAAATCTATAGCTCTTCCAATAAATTGTGTGTTTAATACTTCTTTAAATGAAAGACTACAATCAGGTAACATTACATACTTGGGCATTAACATTTCTTCTAGATTAGAAGACTTAATAAAATTAAATCACTTTTAAAGAAAATTGAAGACAATCTTACTAGATGTAAATCTCTACCCACATCAATTATGGGAAGAGTTGCCTCAGTAAAAATGATGGTCCTGCAGAGAATAAATTATTTATTCTCAATGATTCCGAATAAACCTTCAAATGAATGGTTTAAGTCATTGGACTTTTTCATATCTAAATTCCTTTGGAATAATAAAACTCCACGTATTAGCTTAAAAAATTACAGAAATCTAAAGAAACCGGAGGATTAAAACTTCCAAACTTTTATCACTACTATTTAGCCAATAGGTTACAATATATTTCAAAGTTGTTAAATCCAAATACACTAGATGTTACTTGGATGGACATAAAGCAAACTTCCATCCATCCATCCATCCATCCATCCATCTTCTTCCGCTTATCCGGGGTCGGTCGCGGGGGTAGCAGCCTAAGTAGGGAGGCCCAGACTTCCCTCTCCCCAGCCACTTGGAGCAGCTCCTCCGGGGGAATCCCAAGGCGTTCCCAGGCCAGCCGAGAAACATAGTCCCTCCAGCGCGTCCTGGGTCTTCCTCTGGGTCTCCTCCCGGTGGGACATGCCCGGAACACCTCACCAGGGAGGCGTCCAGGAGGCATCCTAACCAGATGCCCGAGCCACCTCAACTGGCTCCTCTCGATGTGGAGAAGCAGCGGCTCTACTCCGAGTCCCTCCCGGATGACTGAGCTTCTCACCCTATCTCTAAGGGAGAGTCCAGCCACCCTGCGGAGAAAACTCATTTCAGCCGCTTGTATCCGAGATCTTGTTCTTTCGGTCATAACCCAAAGCTCATGACCATAGATGAGGGTGGGAACGTAGATCGATCGGTAAATTGAGAGCTTTGCCTTTTGACTCAGCTCTCTCTTCACCACGACAGACCGGTACAGCGCCCGCTTCACTGCGGACGCTGCACCTATCCGCCTATCGATCTCACGCTCCAGTTTTCCCTCATTCGTGAACAAGATCCCGAGATACTTAAACTCCTCCACTTGGGGCAGGACCTCCTCCCCGACCCGGAGAGGGCATGCTACCCTTTTCCGGCTCAAGACCATGGCCTCGGATTTGGAGGAACTGATCCTCATCCCGGCCGCATCACACTCGGCTGCAAACCGCTCCAGTGAAAGTTGTAAATGACGAACTGATGAAGCCAGTAGGACCACATCATCTGCAAAAAACAGAGAAGCGATTCTAAGGTCACCAAAACGGATCCTCTCAACACCTTCGCTGCGCCTAGAAATTCTGTCCATAACGGATCCTCTCAACACCTTCGCTGCGCCTAGAAATTCTGTCCATAAAAGTTATGAACAGAATCGGTGACAAAGGGCAACCTTGGCGGAGTCCAACTCTCACCGGAAACGAGCCTGACTTACTGCCGGCAATGCGGACCAAGCTCTGACACCGGTCGTACAGGGACCTAACAGCCCTTATCAAAGGGCCTGGTACCCCATACTCCCGGAGTACCCCCCACAGAACCCCCCGAGGGACGCGGTCGAATGCCTTCTCCAAGTCCACAAAGCACATGTAAACTGGTTGGGCAAACTCCCACGCACCCTCCAGGACCCTGTTGAGGGTGTAGAGCTGGTCCAGTGTTCCACGACCAGGACGAAAACCACACTGCTCCTCCTGAATCCGAGGTTCGACTATCCGACGGACCCTCCTCTCCAGAACCCCTGAATAGACCTTCCCAGGGAGGCTTAAGAGTGTGATCCCCCTATAGTTGGAACACACCCTAAAATATAAAAGCAAACTTTATGTAATAATATTAGGATTTCAGATCTGCCATTTATTAGTACAAATATAAAAAAACATGTTTGCTTTAAAAGTATCAGTATTAGCTCATTTCTGACAGCATTGTGGGAGTATCTGAAAATGACAAAGTCTTCACTACTCCCATGCAGACAAACACCCATCTGGAACAATCCTGACATACAGCAAGAAAATAATATGTTAAATTTCTCAGGTTGGAGAGGTAAGGGCAGGGCCGGCCCAAGGCATAAGCAAACTAAGCAGCTGCTTAGGGCCCCGGGTTCACTAGGGCCCCCCCTAAGTGGAATTTTTTATTTTATTTTATTATTAATGATTTCTATATGATGCTATTCAATATTTTAAGTTCAGCTTTTGCAAATTGTTGCATACATTTAAATAGTTTTAAGATGTAATTATTCAACTTTATTTTTTTAAAAATAATTTTAGTTTAAATTAATTGTTCATTTATATTATTTAAGTATTTCCTTTATATTTTATTTTTAAATGTTATTTTGTCTGTTTTTGCACAATTAATTTTTATGCATCTAAGTTATTTTATCTGTTGCTTGTTGTTGATCTTGCATTTACAAATGATTTTGAACATTATTGTTGCAGTTCTTTTGAACCAAATATAATAAACCAGATGACAATTTTGCTGTAAAATACATTGCGTACTGGTGTTTTTTGTTGTCGTCGTTACTTTTAGTACCACTACAGTACAGTATATACATAAAGGTTAATATAAACAGGGCTGTCAGGGTTGATGTTAGATGGTGAATGATCTGATCATCTGACTGCTGATTGCATTAATCCACATTATTAGCAGAAATAGGGGGCCCCAAACCAAATTTCGTTTAGGGCCCCATGGAGGATTAGGCCGGCCCTGGGTAAGGGAAATGAACGGCTGGAACACATATTTGATGGTGTAGACTTTATTCCATTTAATGAATTAAAAATACAATATGACATTGACAATAAATACTTCTTAGAATATCAACAAATTAAGTATATTGTAAAAAAGAAATTTAAGCTTAATAGAACATTGTGAGATGCCAATATGTGTGTCAGAGTTCATTAATCTTAAACCACCCAAATTGTTATCTAATATATACAAGAAATTGTCTAGAATCGATGACTCCATCAATGCTACCTGTTGCAAAATGGGAGACAGATTTATCAGTCAACTTTGGCCAAAACACCTGGTCTCAAATATGTTTAAAAACATTTAAAATGACTAGAATCTCAAATTTACAATTAATGAGTATAAAGTTCACTTATCAGTCAGTCCACTCAGTGCAACATATGACTATGGGAATTGCGTCCCCGCGCGGTTACCTGAAGTAATACATTCACGCCTTTACGGCAGGTGGGCGTCAGCGTCACCACAGAGGCCCCGCCCTCTTGGTATAAAGATGCCTGCGCCCATCCTACTTTCTCTTTTATGCCCTTCACCTCGCTTATATACCTGAACTTCGTGGGATTTCTCTGTTGTTACATTGCTCTATCTGAGGTGAGCTCGCTCCCTACTCTGAGCGTACAGAGAAAATTCCTGCGTGTGGCTAGGCTAGCGAAAGCTGGTCCAGCATCTTTTATTTAACCTCGAGGTTTTTTCTTCTCTCTTCACAGATGGCTTCGCTCGACGGCGCTAACTGCGTCACACCGTTACCCCGCTAACGAGTAGCGGACTAGCCAGCGAAAGCTGGCTAGTCCGCTGATTCTTGACTAAAAAACAACAACAACAACAAAAAAACTGGGACAACAACAACCCCCTTTTTTATGAAAACAGCCACGATAAAAGGAGAGGGCAAGCACCCCTCCTCCCTCGTGTAGCACAGGGTGTCAGATCAGACAATGAACCGCAGTGGGACGTCTGTGGTCTGGAGCAGACAAACTTCATGACGTCCACGTGCGGGCAGGTCAGTTCACTCAGGACCGAGCGGGGGTGGGGGGTGGGGGTCAGACGCTCCCCCGCCGCACCCACAAGGCGCAGGCAGCCCGCAATAAACATGCCTCTGAAGGCCGAGATACACTCGAGCGTCCTCACGGTACGCCTATACGCAGCGTACGTACGCCAAGGCAAAAGCGTAGCCCCGCGTAGCCCCTCAGGGCATGTACGCGCAAAGCTTTTTTTTTACTACGCATACGCGATGCGCGCATACGCGATGCGCGGTGTCTCCAATAAACGGTACAGAACGTTGTGGCCGGAAATGTGTTCACATCGGACTGTTGTTGGTGAGACACACTCCAGTTCCCGCATGAAGTAAAATGGATGAGATGATCTGTGAAGAGGTGAGGAGACACAGAAATTTGTATGACACCTCCTTACGAGAGTACAAAGACCTACAAATGAGCAGGAATGCATGGGACGAAGTGGCTGCGACCGTGGGAAGGGACGTCGCCACGTGTAAATACATGAGGGACAGATTTGTGCGGGCAAAGAAAACAATGAAGGGCAAAAGTGGCGATGGGGCCGGTTCAGGTGTCCCACCGATCTATAAGATACTGTCCTGGCTGGACAGTTTCATCAAAACCAAAGACACAGAGACCAATGTGCCTGCAGTAAGTATTTTCTATTTATAAGCTAATTAATAATGTAATTAATTATCCAAAAATCGTCACACTTCATTAAAAAAAAATACAATTGAATTATTAATCATACACTTCTTAAATAAGTTGTAATAAAGATTTTTTTCATCAACATTCAATCGCTCTGCATTGTGTACATGATAGGACATCAGCTATGGCTCCAGTGGTGTTCCTTCTCCAGCCTGTGACGTTCCTTCTCCTGTCAGCACCATGAACAACAGCTCCAACCAAAACAGCTCATCACATTTTTCATCTGAACTCCCCTCCAATTCAAGTTCCTCCAGCAATAACACACTGGCTCCAACTGAACCTGCATGCTCCAGTGAGTTTACTGCCCCACCTGCCCCTGACTTTCCTGATGAACCACCTGCCCCAAGGCAGTCACCTGCCCCAAGGCAGTCACCTGCCCCTAGACATTCACCTGCCCCAAGACAGTCAGCTGCACCTCGCACCAGCACACCACCAGCGAAGCAGGGAAGGAAGAGGGGATGGGCTGCTACAGCGGACACAGAGACCGCTGCATTGGCGAACCGCCTCGAAGCAATTGATCGGGAAAAGGAAGACGAAGACACACATTTCGGGGTGGTAATTGCTGACATGATCAGAGCCATACCAGAACAAGACAGACACGAACTTCGATTTCTCATGCACCAATTGGTTTTTAACTTTAGGCAACGATATGTAAATCAGCAACCATTAACAAATGAGCCGACGTACACCCTGCATCTGCAGCAACTGTAATTTTTTATTAGAAGTTATTATTTAGAAGTTGTTTTTTAGAAGTGTTCATTTTGTAGATTTGTTTTTTAGACGTGTTCCTTTTTGTAGAAGTGTGCATTTTGTATTAGTGTAGTTTTTTTTACAAATGTTCATTTTACAGTAGTAAATGTTCATTTTATAGAATTGGTGTTTTTTTTTAAATGTTCGTTTTATAGAAGTGTTGTATTTGAAAACTATTCATTTTATAGTTCATTTTGTAGTAGTGTAGTTTTTTTACAAGTGTTCATTTTACAGTAGTAAATGTTCATTTTATAGAATTTGTGTTTTTTTTTTAAATGTTCGTTTTATAGAAGTGTTGTATTTGAAAACTATTCATTTTATAGTTCATTTTGTAGTAGTGTAGTTTTTTTACAAGTGTTCAATTTACAGGAGTTGTATTTCAAAGATGTTGATTTTATAGAACTGTTGTTTTTTAGAAGTTTTGTTTAAAGTGTTATTAAAGACTGTTAAAATGTCAATGCCAGTGCTTTCACCTTATTTTATAGATATACTTTTTTCACTGTTATACCACTATGCAAAAAACTCAGGACTGTATTACTGCAATTAAGCTGTAGATAAAAAAACTTCCCCATATGTATTTTTTTTATTTTACATCTCAAAGTAATTTACTTTGATACAAAAGCTCATTATTCTTCAAACAAAATGACGAACAGATGAATGTTGTTATCAATTTATTGATAGGCAATCACACATTCAACCTTCCTCTTGTTATTGTGGCCTGTTGCCAGGGCACTGAACCATCTGGTGATGAGAAGAAGTCACGCAGGTTGTTCCTCACTGCATAGGCAGTTCTTCCAGCACTCCTTGTGGCGGCAGTTCTTCTTAATGGAGTCTCCAGATCGTTTCCTGCAACCTGCCTCCATTCTCCTATACGGATGAGAAACAAGTAAAGAAATCATTAGAGTGGGTGGGTTGTATTCTACTCTTTAGATGAGCTACGGAAGAAAATAAATGTTCCGGTATGTGACTTTGTGCATGATTACCTGGTACGATGTCTCCTGATGGCGTGTCAGTGTCCACGAAGTTTGTGGGTATGTACTGCCTGGAATCGTCATTGTAGGCAAGCCAGTTGTGTAAAGCAACACATGCTTTTACCACATGGACACTTTTGGCTGGATTATATTCCATGGCGCGGCCGAACACCCTCCATCTGGATGACAAGATGCCAAAAGCGTTCTCGATTGTTCTCCGAGCCCTGCAGTGGCGGTAGTTGTACACCTGTTGCCAGTGACGGCTGGTGATGATATTTTTAGGGTGGGCTAATTTACGCACGCACGCACGCACGCACACACACACACACACACACACACACACACACACACACACACACACACACACACACACACAAACTTTTGCCAACAACAGAAATCACTGATTTCAAAAGCAGAGGCGGTCCTACATTTATTGAGCCTGCATCAGAACAATAATCTGTAAAGATTTAGCACATTTGATATGGAAAACACATTTTGACTTAACCAATTAATATGTTTTCAATGGTAAAATATGCAGGCTTATTTCATATTACTTTCATACTATTCCCTTTCATTGCTTTATGTATATATATTATCTTACTTTTAATGATAAAAATATGAGTCACTACTGTGGTTTAGAAAGTGTTTATATTGGAACTAATGCTTGTTTGTTCACACACAGAACAGCTCACCTGTCCCTTCATACTGACAGGAACAATCCCCTCATCACTCTGACACTAAATCACATTTTGAAAATTGTCATAACACCAATCTTCCCTTTTTACAAATACTTATAATCAATTCAGGCCAATTTCTCTAAAGGGCATCTACATCTTATGGCACTTTTCATATAGAGCAGCTCTTCACCAGACTCATATAATATTATTTAAATTATATAACAGTATGTCACAATGCCACACACCACAAAATTCATTGACTTCATAATTAACTTGAACGGTGGTTTGCAACAGACTTCAACATCATGCCTCACCTGTACATTTAGCTACGTCTGTTTCCAGAGCTTTTCTCTTTTTAATCCTTCTCTTCTCACTCTGCACCGCACGTAGTGTCACCTCCGCGCACGTAAAAACGAAACTGAAAGTGGAAGAGGTGCACGGTGCACTCCAGCAGCTGCTGCGGTGATTAAACTGAGGACATGTGAATAAATGAAGGGCATGAACTTGTTGGTTCCCCTGTCCATTGTCGTGGCTGATATTTTGTTGGAATCTGGCAGAAATGATAATATTTTCCATTGAAACTGCTGCGCGAGGCGTTTCTGGGCGGAGCTTGGTAAGGTCCATTGTACGTCCACCCTAACTGGCTTATTTCTGTGGCACTGGGCTGATCCTGGGCTGATCAGAATTAGCCCCAATGAGCCGCAAACTGAAGGGGCGTGGCGAGACGCATGTCAATCATTCTGAACCACAGAGACATTGAATTAAAATGGGCTGTGAAAAATTAGCCCTGCAGAACGACGCTGGGATCTTCCCAGATGGTTTAGCACCAGTTTTTGTTGTAAATTTCACTAAATAAGGCACATTATTTTTAAATTCTGTTTATTTTTAAGTTGTTATTTATAAATTGTTTATAATTATATAATTATATTATAATTATATAATGTTTAACCTTTTTATTGTGAATACCAGGTAGGGCTTAGCCCCACTAGCCCACTTATACGAGCCGTCACTGCCTGTTGCGCTTCCTCCAGATTTGAGCCTGTGCATGAAAGAATATCAAAATTATTAATAAATGCAATTTGGTTTATTTATTTTTCACCTGTTCAAAAGGAAGTTGTCGCAGAGCACGTTTCACCATCGATTTTTAGTCATCATTTATTAATCATCATTTATTAATAAGCTTACCAGGATATGGACGCATAAGATTTTGATGGAGTGGAAACGCTGCATCCCCCACAAACACATGCGGACTCTCCACAGTGGTCCCAGGTATTACAGCAGGTGGTGGAAGAACCAGGGTACTGTTCATCAGCTGTTGCCCAAACACACTCTCCTGGAAGACGCCGCCATCACTCTGACGTCCATATGCTCCCACATCCACCATTGTGAAGCGGTAATGTGCGTCACACGCAGCCAGGAGGACGAGAGAGTGGGTCCCTTTGTAATTAGTCACTCCCAGATGACGGAGGGCAGCAAATCCTGACATGTTTACCATCCATTGCTCCTGATAACAAACAATAATTTCATTGTTTTGAGGTATTTATAGTATTAATAAGGACATTAATCAACAAAAGTACACAAACTGCTAACATAAAGACAAACGAACCAACCTAAAAGGTTAGGAAAATCCCAGATTCGCCAGAAATCACGTGCAATCGCTGTCCACTGATGGCCAAAGGGGAAGGCTACGAAGTCCGGCTGAAGAGCTGTCCAAATGGCTTCACATACCTGAAGTACAAATATAAGTATATATAAATATATATTCGTACATATTTTTTTTCATAAACATATATATATATTCTTATATAAAGACACATATTCAGTATATATGTATTTATACACACATTTACATATATATATATATATATATATATATATATATATATATATATAATATTTACTAATATATATATTTATATATATATATATATATATATATATATATACTGTATATAATGAATATTTATATACATTTATATCTACATAAACAACTACTGTAGTTCATCCGCAGCTGACTTCAACAATACACATCTACTGTATACAGATCACAGCATCATTTGTTTACTCCACGACTCACCTCCGACATTATTCTTGACACAGTTGATGTGCCCAGGCGGTAGCTGGCAGCGACACTCTGTTCAGAGCAACCAGTCGCCAAGATGCGCAGCAGTCCGTGCGACAGGAGAGCGGTGGCTGCCCTGATGGAGAAGAAACGGTGCTAACCGCCCAACTAGCTCATCGAACTTGCTGGAATTCATTCTGAAATACTGGAAATGCTTCTCGCTGTCCATCATTTGCATGTCCATAACCAGAGTATTAAACTCTCCTTCTTCATCCCTGGTCTCGTTTAATGGCCTCACGTACCACCTTCTTCTTCTTCTTTTACGTTTTTTTAATAACAATAACAGGCAAACAATCTCTTCCTCTCTTCTTCTTCTTCTTCTTGACGCCATTTTTTTCGCGCTGGAAAACTAGCGGAAGTGACGATACGGAGGAAATGACGTTAGAATTTGGAGCGAAAAACTAGCGGAAGTGACGATCGGAAGTGACGATACGGAGGAAATGACGTTGGAATTTGGAGCGAAAACACGAGAATCTACGCGAGAACGAAAGCCGAGCTGTAGCAGCGAAAACATACGCACAAAATACGCGCGTATACACGCGTATACGGAGGACGCTTCAGTGTATCTCGGGCTTGAGGCTCTCGGCGTATGCGCAGGCCTGAGGGGCGTATCTACCAAACATGTGGGTCATGTCAACAGTGTGTCACGGGCTCCGCCTGCCGCCTCCGTTCACAGGGGTGCTAGAGTCAGATATAAACCCAGAACGTGCACACGTCTTGAGGGAGGAAATAACAGCAATGCTGCAGAAAGGTGTGATCCGTGTTGTTCCAAAACGAGAAATAAAAACCGACCACTACAGCAAATACTTCCTCATGCCCAAAAGAGACCGAACATTGAGACTTATTCTAGATCTCAGGGCTTTGAACAAAAGAATAACAACTTACAGGTTCAAAATGCTCACGCTGAGACAAGTACTACAGTCTGTGAGACAGGGAGACCACACGTGCACAGTGGATCTCAAAGAAGCCTACTTCCACGTAGGCATTTGGAAGAAACAGAAAATATCTACGCTTTGCATTAGAAGGGAAAGCCTACGAATACAAAGCTTTACCTTTCAGATTAAAAACAGTTCCACGCTGTTTCACAAAGTGTCTGGACGCAGCGTTGACCCCCCTCAGGGGTCATGGGGTTCGAATTCTGAATTATTTAGACGACCTTCTGATTCTCGCAAGCAACAGAACGCAAGCCCAGCTGCACACACACATGGTGATGATGCACCTGGAAGCTCTGGGCTTCATTTTGAATCTGCAAAAAAGTGATTTGACTCCATTACAGATTACCGTATTTCTGGGCGTACAGATCAACACAATCTTATACAGAGCATGGCTCTCAGAGGAGAGGGTGGCTTCAATACACCTCTGTCTGACACGCTTTCAGCTGGGTCAGAGGGTGTCTGTCAAGCTCTGCCAACGCTTTTTGGGCTTACTGGCAACTGCCATCCCCTGCGTGTCGCAAGCATTGCTGAAAATGCGTGCTCTGCAAATATGGCTAAACAAACAAACACCTCCTGCCTCCCTCAGGCGGACAGGAAGGATTTTGATCAGCCAGGAATGTCTGACAGCTCTGGAGCCCTGGAGGGACCCCTCAGTGTTCACTGCAGGCGTCCCGCTGGGACAGGTTCTGTCTCGTGTGGTTGTCACGACAGACGGTTCGTTAGGGGGATGGGGAGCAGTTTGTAGGAACCAAAACGCCCAAGGGCTCTGGGGAAAACAGGATGCAAGGCTCCATATCAACCTACTGGAATTAAAAGCTGTTTATCTGTCAATGAAACTCTTTTACAAAAAAGGGGCTGATTGCAAAACAGCATGTCCTCATAAAATCGGACAGCAGGACAGTGGTGTCGTACATCAACAGGGAGGGGGGACGAGGTCCCGTACCCTCCTCAGCCTAACATACAGGCTGCTCACGTGGTGTGACCCAAGAATTTTGTAACTGAGGACGACACACATCCCGGGAGAACTAAACTACGGGGCAGATGCCCTTTCCAGAGGACCACCACTGGCCTCAGAATGGAGACTGAACCCACGGATAGTGAACCAGGTCTGGTCACGATTCGGTCGGGCGTCCATCGATCTGTTCGCGTGCAAAAACAGCTCGCACTGCACTCTGTTCTTTTCACTGAAAGAAACAGACGCAACGATAGGGATGGACGTGCTGGCCCACGACTGGCCAGCAGGGGTGTTGTATTACGCGTTTCCACCCGTCCCTTTAATTCAGGTGATACGGGAACGTGTACGGAAGGGAGCTCTCTCCCTAATATTAATAGCCTCCAGGTGGCCTCAGAAACCGTGGTTCCCAGAAATAATTTCATTGTTGTCAGGGACACTGTGGCAGCTGCCCCCCCCACAGGGACCTGCTGACTCAAGCACACGGGCAGCTTCTCCACCCACGTCCAGAACTGTGGCAACTCACAGCTTGGCCGCTGAAAGGAACAGGCTGAGGGCCTCCCCAGTAATGTTATTAACACAATACAGGGGGCGAGAGCTGGGTCAACTCAGACTCTCTACGCTTGTAAATGGCGTATTTTTGAGGCCTGGTGTCTAGAGAGGAATATTGTTTCATATTCCTGTAACCTAGTCCAGCTTTTCACCTTTTTACAGGACCTGCTGGAAAAAGGCCGCTCGTTTTCCACCATTAAGGTGTTTTTGTCAGCCATCTCGGCGTGCCACGAAGGCTGGGGGGGGGGGACACCCAGTGCCCACCCTCTCACGATACATTTCATGAAGGGTGTACTGAGGAAAAGGCCTCCCAGCAGGACTCTGGCCCCAGTCTGGGACCTTCAGTTAGTCCTGGATGCCTTGTGTGGGCCTCCATTTGAGCCTCTCAGC
The DNA here is from genome assembly GCA_038048925.1 of Garcialebias charrua. Classification (NCBI taxonomy): domain Eukaryota; kingdom Metazoa; phylum Chordata; class Actinopteri; order Cyprinodontiformes; family Rivulidae; genus Garcialebias; species Garcialebias charrua. The sequence continues at coordinate 54,512 of JBBPBX010003824.1, read as the reverse complement.
AGCATAGCAGATAGACTTGTTATCTTATAAAACTGCATTGCTCCTGGCTCTCTGCTCAGCTAAATGTGTGGGTGACCTCCACACTTTATCTGTGCACCCAATGTGTACAAGGTTTGCCCCTGATAGGTCAAAGGTCACTCTACGTCCTAACCCCGCATATGTGTTAAAAGTGCCAACTCTGAATCCCAGGAGTCTGGATTTTGAGCTCTCTGAGTTTCTTCCACACCCTGTCCTCACTGAGGAGCAGAGGAGGTTGAGATCACTCTGCCCTGTCAGGGCCTTGAGTGTTTACATCCACAGAACTGTGTTTACATCCACAGAAATGTCAGTTGGAGAAAAACAAACTAGAGGTTTGTATGTTTTGCCAATCCAGCTTCTGGCAGGGCCCTTTCAAAGCAGCGCCACTCACACTGGGTGACTGAGGCCATTAAAAGGGCATACAGCAGCAAAGGTCTGGGGTACAGACCCATTCCACTCGGGGCCTAACTGCCTCATGGTCTCTTTCTAAGGGCGTGCCAGTGGCAGACATTTGTGCTGCGGCTAACTGGAGTTCCATAAATACATTTGCAAAACATTATTGTTTGGATGTTACTGCCTGTGACGTCACTCAAGCTGTACTCTCTAACACACAGTAAAGATCAGCTAGAACGCCTAAAGTATGAAGACAGAAGTTCTCACAAGCATGCATTTTTACTGAGCATCTCAAGGGCGTGAATGGATTACGTTCCCATAGTCATATGTTGCATTGAGTGGACTGACTGATAAGGGAACTGAAAGTTATGCACCATAACTCATGTTCCCTGAAGGAAGGGAACGAGGTGCAACATATGTTTGCCCTTTCAATGCCCAAGCTCGGTGATGTGCTCTTGGAGAAAGTAGGATGGGCGCAGGCGTCTTTATACCAAGAGGGCAGGGCCTCTGTGGTGACGCTGATGCCCACCTACCGTAAAGGCGTGCATGTATTACTTCAGGCAGTGGCGGTCTGTCAGGGCCTGCAAAGCCTTTTCTGAAGGCCTAAAATTATTTAAAATTTAAATTTAAATTTTTATTTTATTTATTTATTATATTTTGTCCATGAATATGTATTAAATAATTCCGAATGGTCTGGCCGCTTCCTTTCATTGCTGCCCCCCTGGTTGAGCTGCTTCCAGAGTGTATTTTCATATTTAAGCATTGAACCAATCACATTTCAGCGATTATTTGTTGCCAGGGTCAAAGAAATCTGCCTGAAAGCCTTCACTGGCTTCACTGCAAGCCCTGCAGCACTGTCCACCAAGCTGTTTCTTCAACCAATCAGATGTTGAGTTGGCCACACCAAATGTCTATGGGCGACACCAGAAGCCTTCTAGCTTCTAGTTACGTTTTCTGTACATCATACTGAAACGTCAGTGTATTCACACGCTCTGATTGGACAGTCAGAGTGTACAACCAGAGCTAGCAAGCTGCATCTGTAGCAGCTGCACGAGCAAAGATATTGTTGTGTTCATTTAATAGCTGGGTGGATTTTGTGTACAAATAATCTGGATTTTTGGTGAGTAAAATGTTGCTATATTCCTAAATGATATTGAAAATCAGCTGGATTTTAAAAAATAGTTTCGCTGTGTCAAGCATGTGCACTGCATGTCTTTAAAATTTAACAAGATACACACCTTAAAAATATTTTTGTTTGCTGACATTATAGTAAAAGTGTGTTTGAACTGAACTTTGCTTTTAAAAATGAACGTACAGTAATTGTCAAATAGCTAATAGGTTTGCTTTGACCGGTCTTCACGTGCGCGCGCTGCTAAAACCTTCATCTGTTTAAAATTTAACAAGGTTAACACTTAAAAAAATATATTTGTTTGCTGAAATTTATAGCAAAGATGTGTCTGAGCTGAACTTTTCTTTAATAAATGAATATAATGTTCAAATCCGCTGGATTTAAATAGTTTCACTTGTCGGGTCTTCCAAACGTGTGCGCCATGCTGCAACAACCTTCATCTCTTTAAAATGTAACAAGATCTTCTTCTTCTTCTTCTTTCGGCTTTTCCCTTTTCAGGGGTCGCCACAGCGAGTCATCCTCCTCCACCTCACTCTGTCCTCTGCATCCTCTGTCCTCACTCCAACTACCTTCATGTCCTCTCTAACTGCATCCATATATCTCCTCTTTGGTCTCCCTCTTTGTCTTTTTCCTGGCAGCTGCATTTCTAACATCCTTCTACCAATATACCCACTGTCCCTCCTCTGGACATGTCCAAACCATCTCAGTCTGGCCTCCCTAACTTTATCTCCCAGTTGTTTAACATGTGCTGTACCTCTGATGATCTCATTCCTGATCTTATCCATCCTTGTCACTCCTAAGGAGAACCTCAGCATCTTCATTTCTGCCACTTCCAGTTCTTTCTCCTGTCTTTTTGTCAATGCCACTGTCTCCAGACCATACAACATAGCTGGTCTCACCACTGTCTTGTAAACTTTTCCTTTGACCTTTGCTGACACCTTTTTGTCACAAATCACTCCTGAAACTTTTCTCCATCCACTCCATCCTGCCTGGACTCTCTTTTTCACCTCTTTACCACATTCCCCATTTTCCTGGACAGTGGACCCCAAGTACTTGAAGTCCTGCACCTTTGTGACCTCTGCTCCTTGTAGCCTCACTGTTCCACTGGCCTCCCTCTCATTCACACACATGTACTCTGTCTTACTACGACTGACTTTCATTCCTCTTCTTTCAAGAGCATACCTCCACCTCTCCAAGTTCTCTTCCACTTGTTCCCTGTTCTCACCACAGATCACAATGTCATCTGCAAACATCATAGTCCATGGGGATTCCTGCCTGACCTCATCTGTTAGTCGGTCCATCACCAGAGCAAACAAGAAAGGGCTCAGAGCCGATCCTTGATGCAATCCCACCTCCACCTTGAAGCTATCTGTCACTCCCACAGCACATCTCACCACTGTCCTGCTGTCCTCATACATGTCCTGTACCAGTCTAACATACTTTTCTGCCACTCCAGATTTCCTCATGCAATACCACACCTCTTCTCTTGGTACCCTGTCATATGCTTTTTCTAAATCCACAAACACACAATGGAGTTCTTTCTGACCCTCTCTGTACTTCTCTATCAACATCCTCAAAGCAAAGATGGCATCTGTGGTGCTCTTTCTTGGCATGAAACCATACTGCTGCTCACAGATAGTCACCTCTTGTCTAAGTCTTGCTTCCACAACTCTCTCCCAGATCTTCATTGTGTGGCTCATCAACTTAATTCCCCTGTAGTTGCTACAACTCTGTACATCACCCTTGTTCTTAAAAATGGGAACCAGCACACTTCTTCTCCATTCTTCAGGCATTTTCTCACCCTCAAATATTCCATTAAATATTTGAGTCAAAAACCTCACTGCCATCTCTCCAAGACATTTCCAAACCTCCACTGGTATGTCATCAGGTCCTACTGCCTTCCCCTTCTTCATTCTTTTCAGAGCTTTCCGGACTTCACCCTCACTAATCTTTCCCACTTCCTGGTCCACAGTTTCTATTACCTCCACTCTTCTTTCTCTTTCATTCTCTTCATTCATTAGCTCCTCAAAGTAATCCTTCCATCTTCCCATCACACTCTCCTCACTTGTTAGAACATTCCCATTCCCATCTTTAATAAGCCTAACCTGCTGCACATCCTTTCCAGCCTGATCCCTCTGTCTTGCCAATCGGTACAAGTCCTTCTCGCCCTCTTTAGTGTCCAGTCTCCCATATAACTCATTGTACGCCCTCTGCTTTGCCTTAGCTACTTCCCTCTTTGCTCTATGTCCCATCTCCTTATATTCCTGTCTCCTCTCTTCAGTCCTCTCACTGTCATATTTCTTCTTGGCTAATCTCTTTCTTTGAATGGCGTCCTGCACTTCACTATTCCACCACCAGGTTTCCTTATCATCTATTCTCTGTCCAGATGACACACCAAGTACCTTCCTACCTGTCTCTCTAATTACTGTTGCTGTAGTAGCCCAGTCACTTGGAAGCTCTTTCTTACCACCCAGAGCCTTTAACAGCTCGTCTCTGAATTTCTCACAACATTCTTCCTTCTTTAGCTTCCACCATTTGGTCTTCTTCTCTGGTTTTACTCGTTTTCTCTTCTTCGCAACAACAGTCATTCTACACACAACCATCCGATGCTGTCTGGCCACGCTCTCCCCTGCTACAACCTTACAGTCTCCAATCTCTCTCAGGTTTCCTCTTCTACACAGAATGTAGTCGACCTGTGTACTCCTTCCTCCACTCTTATAGGTCACTCTATGTTCCTCCCTCTTTTGGAAATAGGTATTGACTATAGCCATTTCCATTCTCTTGGCAAAATCCACCACCATCTGTCCTTCCTGGTTTCTTTCCTTGACACCAAACCTACCCATCACTTCCTCATCCCCTCTGTTTCCTTCACCAACATGTCCATTCAGGTCTGCTCCAATCACCACTCTTTCCTCCCTGGGAATACTCTCTATCACTTCATCCAAATCTTTCCAAAATTTATCTTTCTCCTCCCCATCACATCCAACCTGTGGAGCATAACCACTTACTATGTTTAGCATCAGACCTTCTACTTCTACCTTTAGACACATCACCCTATCTGACACTCTCTTCACCTCTACTACATTCTTTGCCAACTCCTCCTTCAGGACCACCCCTACTCCATTTCTCTTTCTATCCACACCATGGTAAAACAGTTTGAACCCTGCTCCAATACTGCGAGCCTTGCTGCCCTTCCACTTGGTCTCTTGGACACATAAAACATCTACCTTTCTTCTCTGCATCATGTCAGCCAGCTCTCTACCTTTGCCTGTCATTGTCCCCACATTTAGAGTTGCAACCCTCAGTCCTACATTCTTCACTTTCCTCCTCTCCCTCTGTCTCCTGACACGTTTCCCTCCTCGGGGTCTTCGACTAACAGTAGTACAATTTCCGCCGGCACCCTGTTTGTCAACAGCACCGGTGGCGGACGTTGTTAACCCGGGCCTCGACCGATCCGGTATGGTTTCACTTTGATGAACTCGCATTATGGTTTTGGCAAGTGTTTTACGTCGGATGCCATTCCTGACACATTCATTCATTCATTCAACCTTTATTTAGTCAGGTAAATCTTTTGAACCTCATGGGCTCATTTACGAAAGCGACCTGCTAAAACTAAAGAACAATGAACAGCAATGGTAGAATTTCCTTAAACAATAAACAAACAAACAATAAACAATAGAAAACAAAAGAGAGAATTTTTTTTTTTTTTAACAAAGTATCAAAAAACTAGCAAAACATTATAAGGTAGATGTATAAAATCAAAGACAGGAACAAATCTGCATTGGTTTTTGCCAGGATTCCAACAGATTCTGAAAACCATTTAGAGAAGTCAAGTTCGAGAGCTTCAGATCTTTTTGTAAGATATTCCATGAAGCAGGAGCGGAGTAGGAGAAGGCCCTTTTTCCAAGTTCAGTCCTCACTGACGACACAACCCTCACCATTTACCTGGGCTTGGGACCGGCACAAGAGATACACTGGCTTGTGCTCCCTAGTGGCTGGCTTTAAAATGTAACAAGATAAACACCAAAACATATATATATATATTTTTTTAATTCAAACTCGTTGAATTCTTCATCCCCTGCGTTGCTGGCTGGTGAAGAGTTCTGTCAACACCTGAGCAGGTAACAGGTGCAACGCTCAGAGCACTATGTCCTCTTCCTCCTGGCTCCACGTCAGCTCCAGCAAACCATCCTGCCTTCCTGAACCCAGACACATGGATTCTTTACTGACTGAGGTCCAAGCTTTATCCTTCCATCCATCCGTCCGTCCATCCATCATCCATCCATCCGAGGACCTGCTGGAATGTCACGTGCATCTGTCCTGTAGCTGTGAAGCTGCTGTCCATCACGACGCAGAGCTGCTTTGAGCTTGGTTAAGCCTTCCATGCAGGAATGGAGTTAAACACTTTAATTTTATCTTTAAACTGTAGCATAATGTGCGCGCACACATTGTCCATCCAGCAGGACTTTGTTTGCTCTAACATATCCGTACACAGGTATACTGGTTGTCAAAAGCCTAGAGGGTCCTTTAGCGCCCGTAGTGGCCGAAAGTGGTACTGCTCCATTTTTTCCCCCATCAGAATGAATGGAAACGGTCATATATCAGCCAAAAATTGGTCTAAAATATGGGGAAAATAGTTATTGATGGTTGAATTGATTCAGATAGCGCACTGCTGAAGGCCTAGGTGTGAAATGCACAGCCCGCCACTGACTTCAGGTAACCGCGCGGGGGCGCAATTCCCATAGTCATATGTTGCACCTCGTTCCCTTCCTTCGGCGAACATGAGTTATCATACCTGCAAACTCAGAAGGGATGAAAAAGGTGACAAACGTTGCCGCCGCCCCCCCGCCCCCCGGGAAGATTTTGTAATTTTGTACTTTTTTAACATGCTTCAGGTAAAGTTAGCCTGGTTAAAACCAGACCCTTGTCCTTCACTTCGCTTCGTACTAGGGTCTGGAGTTTCTCCTATAGAGAACCGATTCTTGCTGGAGGCGTGGACTCTGCTGAGGTTACCCAATCGTTAACGTTTGGCCGTGACGTATGTTGCGCGGAGCTGCAACATACGTCACGTTAGCCTGTCCAGTCCAGTTAGCCTGGCGAGGTCCAGGCTATTCAGATAAATAGCTCAGAAACCACTCGGTGGATATTTTTTCTGCTACCAGTGTGTAATTATATGGCTTTAATTTACTGACTGTTGGCCTGGATGAAACATTTGAGATAAAATTCGATTTTTTATAATTTATTTTCGTAGCGCCCCCGAGGCTGTTTGGAAAATGTCAAACCGAAACAATTTAAATCTAGCAGATTTGACCATTTCGTGAATTTATTTAGGAACGGTTAAGCTCGGGAACCCTTTTGCTATAATGTCAGCTAAGATATATATTTTTTCTCAGCAAAGAAATAATAGTTTTTTACCGTGTTTTCTTGTAAATTCCTTCGTGCCGGCAGCCATTTTGAGCAGGGCAAACTGCGCATGAAATCAACGTCGTTCAAAACTCTGCCTTCTGTTCTCTGATTGGTCCGGAAACTCCGCCTTCTGTTCTCTGATTGGTCCGGTCAAAAATCTACCGGCGAAATCCTTGTCTATGGGAGAAGTCCCAGACTGAGCAGTGAAGGGAAATGAGAATTGAGCGGAACTGCGTAGGAAGGCGAGGGCCAGGCTAGGTAAAAGTCATTTACTAACCTAATTAAATGAGGACATAAATAGGAAAGATTGTGTCAACCAAAAAAATTAACAAACAACAGCAGCAGCAAGCCAGATACAGCAGAACATTTTGCTAACAGTAGACTCTTTTCTTAAATAAGACAAGAAAGTTCATTCTCAATAGTCCAGGTATCAAATCCGCTCATTCTCAATCAGTTCATCTGGACAGTTTCTTTTTAGTAGAAACGTTTCACCCTCACTCCAGAGGGCTTCGTCAGTCTGAGTAGTCCCAAGCACACTGAAGTTACCCCACCAAGTAAACAACTTAAGTGGACCAACCAGTTTGCTGTAGCCAAGATGGTTTCTGGAGGCTGTCCTGTCCCTCGTCCTGTTTACTTGGTGGGGTAACTTCAGTGTGCTTGGGACTACTCTGACTGACGAAGCCCTCTGGAGTGAGGGTGAAACGTTTCTACTAAAAAGAAACTGTCCAGATGAACTGATTGAGAATGAGCGGATCTTTTCTTAAATGTTTTGTCAGAAATTTTTGAATAAAGTAGATGCTATTTCCTGCATTCTGGTGTATTTTAACAAGTTGTTAAACATCTATGTTTACCCACATGTAAACACTTGATTCAATAACTATTTTAGAGACATCTAACAAAATAAAGTCAGGTCCTGTGGACAGATTAAATAATTGTTGAAATTATTATTGATCATGCATCAGGATATTTTAGAGACACCTCATTCAACTAGTTCATATAGACATCATCCTGTTTTTAAACTCACTCCTGTGGCTAAGATAATGAAATTAATGTGACAAATTATCAGAGAGACTTTAGAGGTGCAATTGACTTTTATTTGGTTAATTTTTATTTAGTTTTATTTGTAACACAACATGCCATTTTACTAAACAATGGTGACACTCAACTGCACATATAAAAACAAGAATATTAACTTTACCCAATGAACAGGTGACATTTTAATAACCACCAACAGTGAATGTAGGAGGGGCTTTTTACAGTTTTCTGATTTAATCACTGATTTGAACTATTTTACTTTCCTAGCGTTAGCAGACCCTGCTAACATATTGATACCGGTAATAATAACGACCACAGCAGATGCCCTCTCAGACTGTTCTCCAGATCAGAGTCCAGCAGACAGAGAACATCCAAGGTTTCCCCCGCGGAGCCGAACAGGTCTGTGGAGTTTGGTCCGTGCAGGCAGAAGGATGGAGGATCATGGAGACAGCTGCCATGACAGGCCAGAACCCGAGGCTGGAGGAGGACTGGGAACTAAAGCACGATGGTAGGATGACAAGGTAGTGAAACACAAAACTCCACAAGTGTGTCGCGGTCATACCTGTACCTAGGGCTGGGCCATATCATATCGTTACCGGTAATACCGGTATAAAAAGCTTGCCCGGGCAAAAAACGTATATCATGATATGCTAATTTCATGACGTAATACGTCAGGGCGCCCCGCCCCTTAACACCGGAGCGCATAAAACAACTGCGCACCTCCCCTCCCAACAGTCTGTAGTGGTGTAAAACGCTAATTAGTTACTGCTAAAATGTTAAAAACAACGCGCGCGTCTCTTCTCTCCCCTGCTCTGCGGCACAGACAGCTGCTGTCCCCCCCCTCCCCCGCCCCGCTCTGCTCTGCTCCGCTCGGAGCAGCCGCGGTGCAGCGTGGCCACCTCAACTAAACACGCGCGGCTCCACAGTCACTCCATCATCCATTAGACACAACGATAAACAGGTAATGACCGCAAAAGGGATCATTGACCTGAAACTGATCTGGAACCAACGAGAACTGGATCACCCGTTCCTCGTGGTCCCGAACTTACCACATGCAACCTACATAGGCTCCGACATTTTGGTAAGGTTAGGTGTCCGAGTGGACATCAACAACAATGTACTGTGGTCACTAGACACAGCCACAAAGGACTCTCCTGTGCTAACAACAGAGAACCTTAAGGCTGGACAGACCATTCCAGAGGTCTGTCAGATTGCTAACAGCCATAACACTGCGGTACCACCTCAGGTTATGAACAAGCCGGTGATGTGTCACATCATGAAAGGACAAGCTATTAGCACAAAACAGGCATACTTTCAACCATCTCCTATGTTTTTCAACTTAGGACTGTCCATGGAGGCCACATTCCAAGTGACCCTCGACTGCAGGACCACGACTGTTGCTGTGTGCAACACAAGCACAGAAGAGGTACTGATCCCAAAAAACACACAGCTAGGATGGTTGATCTCCACTGATTTTCATGATTTTGAGCTAAGCATTCCATTTCTGGGAGGACTCCCAGAGAACTTGATCCCATATCAACACACGGGGCAAGTCTTGTTCACGAAACCAACACAGGCCATAGCTCTTTTCTCCCCCAGTGAGTCCGACCAGGACACTGTCCGCAGGTTCGGTTTCAACAAAGGAGACAGTCTATGCCCCCAAACTTACAGTGCACTACCTGTTGACAGGTTTTACGACACTGAAGGGGACTCACTGGAGCTCCCCAAAGAGCAAGAACCCCTCTCAGTTGCTTCACAGATTGACCAGGTGGTCGCCCAAGCCGACGCCCTGAAAACTGATGAAGAAAGGGACAAACTTCGCAAAGTTCTTCTAAAATATGAGAAATCATTCTCAACTGACTCGATGGATTGTGGGTTGACCACGCTCCACACAGTGAGCATCCCAACCCCGCCTAATGCTCCCCCTGCATTTGTCAGACAGTACAAGATTCCTCTGGCAGCACATCAACCTATCAGAGAAATCATTAATGACCTGTTAGAAAAAGGTATCATCCGATACTGTAACAGCACTTACTCTGCGCCTTTATGGCCGGTGTTAAAACCTAATGGTAAGTGGAGACTCACTATAGACTACAGAAAGCTAAACAAACAAGTTCCCTTATCCAGATGGCCTATGACGCAACTCCAACAGGAACTGCCCAAGGTCACCAATGGTAAGTACTTCTCGACTCTCGACGTCGCCTCTGGTTTTTGGACCATCCCTGTGCGCGCCGAGGACCAGTACAAACTAGCTTTCACTTTTGGTGGCCGTCAGTACACCTTTAACAGGTGTCCCTTTGGCTACGCTAACTCACCTGCAGAGTTCAACATTTTCTTGAACAAAGCATGTCCAGACGCCCACGAGCGTGGGACACTGATCTACGTGGACGATGTCCTTTTGAGGCAGCCAACACTGGACTCACATTTGGCTGAGATCGACCACGTTCTGAATCAGCTGACAACTGCTGGTGCTAAAATATCACTGTCAAAATGCCAATGGTGCAGAACCAAAGTGGACTACGTTGGCCTACTTGTAGGTCCTGACGGAGTACAACCACAGCTGACTCGCACCCAAGGCCTCGACAATCTCAAAGTCCCCACCAATCTCAAAGAACTACAAAGTTTTCTGGGCGTGTGTAACTACTCGAACCAATTCATCGAAAACTATGCGGACCTTGCGAAACCACTGACTGAACTCCTTAAAAAAGACGTACCATTTGTTTGGACTGACAAACAGCAACAGGCAATGGACGCTCTTATAAACAGGATCAAGTCAGCCCCTTGTTTAGTCTACCCAGACTACAACAAAGAGTTTTACTTGGAAGTGGGCTTCTCGGCTCATTGCATAAGTGCAGGTCTGTACCAGATACACGACAGAGACAAACGTGTAGTAGCCTACGCCAGCAAAACGATGGCAGGCCCCGAATTGAGATTCTCAGACTGTGAGAAAGCTTTACTGACCACAGTGTGGGCAGTTAAACATTTCTCCAGCTACATTGGTGGACAGAAAATCATTGTGGAAACACAACACCAGCCAGTGACCTTTCTTAACAGTGAACGCATCAGAGATGGTGTGGTGACAAACTCACGTGTTGCAACGTGGCTCATGGCGCTTCAAAGTTTTGACCTAGACATACGTTATGGTCAAAACAAGAAGTCTCATCTGGGGACGGACTTGGCAATCTGCCAGAAGTGTACACAAGATGTGCCAGCCACCCAGCCGCCGGTTGAGGTAAAACCCCCAGTAACCGAAGACCCGAATCACCACTTCTTTGATGACAATATCTGCAAAGATATGACAACATTGTACGTGGATGGATCTTCATTCCTCCGCGACAAAATCTGTAGGGCAGGTGTTGGAGGAGTTCTCCTCCAAGACCAAGAACAGATAACTTTCAGCTACAAATTAGGCTCTCAGACTTCTCAGTATGCTGAGATTGCAGGAATCCTAATAGCTCTCCAGATGGTAGTAGAACGCTCCATCAAGACGCTAGTTATCTGCACTGACTCTAACTATGCTCGTTTAAGTTTCGCTTGTCACCTCGCTGTGTGGAAACAGAACGGTTTCCTAACAAGCGACAGAAAAGTGGTCAAACACAAAGAGCTTTTCATAGCGTGTGATCACTTGGTGACATCACACGACTTACAGATCTACTGGAAGAAAGTTATATATATATATATATATATATATATATATATATATATATATATACTGTATATATATCGTAAACACCTTTTCAGGAAAAAATAGTAACAGCCATCAAACAAATAAATATTAACTTCTTCTTTGTAACACTGAACATGAAATGTGAATTTTGAATAGAGGTCATAAGCAAACTGAAATAAGCATTTTGAGGTACTTTGACTTTGCTCTTTTATACAAAATCTAAAACTGACATATTTATTCTTGATATATTATAGGTATGTGAAAGTAATAAGTATGGCATAATTGTATATTGTTTATAAATACTGTATGCATCTCATTTTCTCTCATTGTTTTTTGACTGCAGGGGCACTTGCTGTTTCTCTTATTGTAATGCACCATGTATGAGCCACACAAATCTTTAAGAGAGAACTAATGTTGACTGGTTTGACCGCAGTACATCAGATAACATTTTACATTTGTGTGTGTGTTAGACAGGACCATCCTATGGACAGAAATTTATGACGGGATACTTGTCATCTATTGGGATACATGCTGGAGAAACCAGAGTCGGTAGGGTCTTAAGAGAGGTGCACCAGCCTTACCATCAGTTACGACAACATGTGAGTGAATCTGACAATTATATATTAAACAGTGTAACAACTCAAACACTGCTTTTTATAATAGATTTAAAAAAAATATGTATCCACTTCACAGGAACAAACACACCCACACCCCACTGAACATAAGAGGATCTGCAGTGGAAGTGGTCTCCAGCTACAAGTACCTGGGTGTACACTTGAATGATAACCTCAGCTGGAGCAACAACACCACCAGCCTGATCAAGAAAGGTCATCAGAGACTCTACTTCCTCAGACGGCTGAGACGAGCTGGTCTGAGCAGCCCAGTCCTCACCTCCTTCTACAGGTGTGCAGTGGAGAGCATCCTGTGCTCCAGCATCAACGTGTGGCATGGAGGCTGCACAGCTGCAGAGAGGAAAGCTCTACAGAGAGTGGTGAAGGCTGCACAGAAGATGTTGGAGTCAGTCTCCCCACCATCACAGACATTTACACCTCCAGATGCAGGAAGAGAGCCACCTGCATCATGAAGGACCCCACTCACCCAGCACACACACTTTTTGCCCCACTCCCCTTAGGAAGGAGGTTGAGGAGCATCAAGTGTAGAACCACTAGACTGAGGAACAGCTTCTACCCTGAGGCTGTTAGACTCATGGATAAATAACCAGAATAATCACTGTGAAATATCACATCATGTTGCTGCTGATCTGTTTCATGTTGCTGCTGATCTGTTTCATGTTGCTATGTTCATTGTGCACATCTGCTCACACAGCTGCTGTGTGGAGTAATGGTTTTCTATGATATTAGTGCTGCGTGTATTTTTTATTTAGTGTATTTTTAGTTGATGTTTTTCTTAGTTCATATCTTAGATGTTATTACTGTTCTTCTTTTACATTTTATTGTTGGATGTAACTGGGACCCTGTGTACATAATCTCGTTTCATCACATGTACCACGTGATGCAAATGACAATAAAATTCTCTGACTTTGTTATTTCTAAAATCATTTTTTCTCTCAAATAATGGAAAAAACAGACATTAACTAACAAAAATAGCAGCTAGAAATAATTTTTCTCCAGTCATTTTTAATTTGAACGAGATTTAGCCTACCAGAAAGCTACACTTATCTTTGCAGGAAGTTATTAAAATTTGTATTTGGCAGGTTACATGACAAATCTAGATTCTGTCAGCGATTTAAAAAAAACCTGTAGGTTATAACACCCCACACAAGACCAGGTTTATTTTGTTAGTGGAGGGTTTATATTTATTTATTTATCATCAGGAGTATTAAAATGAGTTATAACCGTGACAAGATAGTGTGTGGACTCGTTTCACAGAGAGATGCGCCTTGAACACGGTCGGATTTGCCTCTCGGGTGCAGTGCGCGCTCCCGACACAGGGGTAACAGATTCTCAGCTGCGTCAAGCTGACACCCCAACCACGTCAAAAATTAAAGCAAATAGTATGAATGGTTAGTGCTCAAGTGCTGGTTTGACGTGGGTGGAGTGTCAGCTTCACGCAGCTCAGATTCTCACGGGGGAACAGAAATTCGCACAGCACCGGGAGTTTATTTCCGGTTCCGCCATAAACTCCCGTGTTCAATTAACAAAATAAAAGCTCGTCTTTGGTTTAATCAAAAACCAAAACGTTCCCCTTTTTTTATTTTTAGCAATTCCGTTTTTCTAATTTCGTTTTAAAAACGGAAAAACAAAAAAACATCCGTTTTTCGATTTTCATTATTTGTTTTTGAAACGAAAAAACAAAAAACCATCCGTTTTTCGATTTTCGATTTTGTTTTGAAAACCAAAATCCAATGACCAAAAGATACACGGACCTTGTAGCCTGGTTAAAACCAGACCCTTGTCCTTCACTTTGCTTCGGACAGTGAAGGGAAATGAGAATTGAGCGGAGCTGTGCAGGAAGGCGAGAGCCAGGCTGATCAACTTGTAGAAGTTACAGCTCATTTAAAGGCAACATATAATTTGTTGTATGTTTCATTTATGCTCACAAAAATCTTAAGCTTCATTTTATTTAGGCTAGTTGTTTTAGGAAACTACACCTGCACTTTAAAAATGATCTGTTATTTAGATTGAAAAAGTCTGCACAAAATATTAATAATAAAAAAACACCACAAAAACTAAAGTGCAGGTGTAGTTTTACTTGGAGACTAAATACTTTACTAAATAAAGTAATTTCAATAAAATTAGCCCTTGTTGTTTTTCAAAATTTTATATAATACTGCAAAGCAACATGTTAAGTTAATTTTGTCAAATAAATACATTTTATCAAATTAATTTTGCCACAAACTTCTTGAGAGCTGCATGGGAGGAGGAGCTGGGTCTGCAGATTGGGAGTGAGGTCTGGGAGGAGGGTCTTGGAAGGATTCGGTCATGTTCTATCAATGTAAGGCACCAGTTAATTCAGTTCAAGGTGTTTCATAGACTCCACTATTCTAAAATGAAATTGCACAGAATATTCCCCTCAATATCTCCAAAATGTGATAAATGTAAGTCCGCTGATGGCTCACTGTCACACATGTTTTGGTTTTGCCCCAGACTGTCTCAATATTGGTGCGACATTTTCAACTTCTTCTCTAAAGTGTATAAGAGTACGATGTTGCCAGATCCTCAAATTGCATTGTTTGGATATTCTCCCTCACTTAGGAACCGCAGTATTTCTGTGCAAACGACAGTGATGTATGGAATGGTAACGGCTAAGAAAGTCATATTGAGACTGTGGAAAACTGACAAGGCTCCTCAGTTTAAAATGTGGTTAAGTGATTTTATTGAGATTCTTCATTTGGAGAAACTACGGTACGATGTTGTGGGTGCCACTACTAAGTTTTGTAATATCTGGCAGCCGTTCTTGGACCACCTTTCCCAGTCTGAGACTGATCCTAATGTCCACACAGCCTCTTAATTTGCCACCTGTGCCTTTATAGATAGGTAGTACTATTTTAAAGTGTAAATGGTAACCAGTGCAGTGTAACCAGTTATTTACCCTGACTTGTTTTTAATTAATTCTATTTGTTTTTAGTTTTTGTATGTTTTTATTTTGTCATTTTCTTTTCTTTTCGTTTCTCTTTCTTTCTTACTTATACAGTAATTTGTTAAATATGTATAGTATGATTTATGTATATTGTATACTGAAAACTCAATAAATATATATATAAAAAAATAAAAAAATAAAAACATTTTATTTTATTTTATTTATTTTTTTGGGTTATATCACGAAATTTATCGTTATCGTGATATACTCTGAAATATCACGATATAATTTTTGAGCCATATCGCCCACCCCTACCTGTACCGTGGGTGGGCATTGTGGGAGCAAAAAAAGTTAAAACAAAAACAACACGAATACAAAAAAAGGTTGAGTCAAAGCGGAGCTCCCGTCAGTGCTACCATTATGCTAGGGGTGTAACGGTACGCTAAAATCACATTTCGGTTCGGTTCAACTACAAGGAGGGCTCGGTTCGGTTTATTTTCGGTACAAAAAAAAAAAGAAGACAAAATAAAGACTTACAAAATGTTTATTTTGAAAATATGCCAAAAATACATTTGTATTGCATTGTAGTAATAAATAAAAGTGACCCATTTGGATGATATTTTAAATAAACGGCACTCTACAATAAATAAACAATACTAACAATAATAAAAATCTTTATTAATACAATAACAGTCAGAACCAGAACAATAAGCAGCAACAGACTGTTTACAGTCTAACTAATCAAGTTTTTGTCCAGTAGCAGCAGTGTTCATTCATTCATTCATTCAACCTTTATTTAGTCAGGTAAATCTCATTGAGCCTCGAGGGCTCATTTACAAAAGCGACCTGCTACAAACTAAAGAATGATGAACAGCAATGGTAGAATTTCCTTAAACAACAAACAACAGAAAAAAAAAACATAAGAGAGAAATCAGTGTGGCTGTATTTGTCCTCATTACTGTACTCACAACTTCTTGGACCTGCTCTCCAAGTGGGACAGGTCCTGGAAAAGTTCAGAGTTCAGTCATCACACACTTTTAGCTGCAGCAGGTGATCTCTGGTGGATGTCTGTCCCTGAAGTGGAAGTAGAGCAGCTACCTCTGTCCAAGACTGGAAATAAAATACAGAGGTAAAAAAACAAGTTAATGAGATTATGATTTTAAATAATAATAAATAAATTCTAAATAATAATTATAATAAAAGAACAATACCTCTTGAACGGTTGAATTTCCCACTCATCATCAGGGCGTCAGCTCCAGGACTTGTTGACATCAGTTTTAGTTTTTTCATGAAGAGCTGAACTTTTTGACTTAAGTGTTGACGTGATGAATGTCTCATAGTGAGGATCAACTGCGCATAAAACAACATTCAGACTTAGATTCAGATCTTTAAAAACTCCTACAGTTTGCGTTATTGCTCTGGACCGCTCTGATTACCTGATGAAGTAGTTTTAATGCAGCTGCTGTTGTTAGCGCTGTTTCAGCAACAGCTGCTTTTCTTCGTTCACGTTCGGATGAAGTAGTTTCCAGCACGTTCACGTTAGATGTGCTGCTGCAGATCCAGTCTTGTTAAACAACGTCCACACAGCTTTGGATGTGCGCTCGTCAAAAAAGCCATTACGTTCCCAAACAGAAGAAGCACACGACATGCTAACGGCTAAATGTTGCGGGTGCTTCGCGTGCTACGCGATAATAGCTCCGTGCTGAAATGCGCCCAGGAAATTTAGTTCCGCGGTGCATATATTCCCCCGTTAATAACGTTCAATGAGTGAAAAAATAACCGAAACGGTACACAGATGGACCGAACCGAACGAGCTGTTCTGAAACGGTTCAGTACACCCACTTGTACCGTTACATAGGGGTGGGCGATATGACTCAAAAATTATATCGTGATATTTCAGAGCGATATCACGATAACGATAAATTTCGTGATATAACCCAAAAAAAAAAAAGAAATCAAATTTATTTATTTGACAAAATTAATTTAACATGTTGCTTTGCAGTATTATATATATTTTTTAAACACCAAGGGTTAATTTGACTGAAATTACTTTATTTAGTAAAGTATTCAGTCAGTATAAAAATAAAAAATAAAAAAGATCTGTTATTTAGATTGAAAAAGTCTGCACAAAATATAATGGACTATCTTTAGGCTTTTAATACCTAGTAGTTCTTTGACATTCTTGTTAGGTCTAAATTGTTTTTAATTTTTAACTGGCTGTTTTTTATTGTTATTTTTTATTGTTTGTTTTATTTCTGTATTGTTCAGCACTTTGTGCACCTTCTGGCTGCTGAAAAGGGCTCTATAAATAAAGATTGATTGATTGATTGATAAACAAAAACCACCACAAAAACTAAAGTTCAGGTGTAGTTTCCTAAATCACTCTCCATGTAAAATATATTATTCTTTGTTTCTAAAGAGTGACACGGTCGAAAATTTGTTGACGGTCCCTAAGTGAACCATGACGTCTCTGAATAGGGGCAGACTCAGCGCGGCTGCCCGAAATCAGACTCCATGAAGTGGACTGACGAGAGCAACGCACTGATGAAGACACGGAGCTCGAATCTCCAACTTCCAACTTGAAAATAACTCACTGTGGTTTTGTCTTGGTTCGTGGAGAGCCGCGCGTGTTTATAGAGACAGTTTGCAGAGCGAGGGGAGACCAGCCCGCAGCGCGACTGCTCAGTGGGGTGGGGGGGGGTGGGGGCATTTGATCCTCTACCTGCTGTTCAGAGCAGCCAGGGGACAGAAGCTGACACGACGCGCGGTTTGTTTTTATCATTTTAGCACCAGTACAGACTGGTGGAAGAGAGGTGCGCAGTTCAGTTTGAAGCGCTCGGTTGGGGGGCGGGGCGTCCTTACGTATCACGTCATGAAATTAGCATATCATGATATCTTTTTTTTGCCCGGGCAAGCTATTTTTACCGGTATTATCGTAAACGATATGATATGGCCCAGCCCTACCGTTACATGCCTACATTATGCGGCGTAGGTGATGTCACCTCTTTTTATTAGGCCAGAGCAGCTAAGTGCTGCGAAGCTAAGCACTGATTAGGCCAGAGCAGCTAAGCGCTACGAAGCTAAGAGCTGTGAAGGCCTATTGTAATCGCTCGGTTCAGGCCTGACCTGCAATTTAATGAATTGGCCTTTTGGGGGCTTTATCATATCCCAAAACTCATCAAATTTGGCAGCCGCATCAGGTCTGGTGAAAACTTACGTAATTTGGGGACGTGGCCAAAATTGCAACAGAAACCGCTCAAAAGCGCCACCTAGAAAATTTCAAAATACCCTCCGCATTGGCTTTAGTTTGACAAAGAATCATGAAATTTAGTATACTTATCCAAATCACTAAGATGCACAGAAAACCCTCTGGCACCAACGTTGTACGATAAATGGGAAGGCTGCCATTTTGGAATGCTGACCAAATTTTCACACCTTTTGGGCAGTTTACAGCCTCTGCATTTGAACGAACTCCTCCTAGGGATTTCGCTCAAATCTGGTTCAAACTTGGTCGGTCTCTTCATAAGGCATGGGGGACCAAAAGTTTTCAAAACGGTTCGTTTTCAAGCATGCTGAAGGGGCCGAGCCAGACATCAAAGTTAGCCGTCTCGCCATGTAAAACGAAACGCTAATAGCACCTACAAGAAAACTGTCTAATACATCAAACCTTCAGTGATTGACCCACATGCGGTCCCCTGCAATACTGAATGGTCAAATCATGACATAACTTAAGCCACGCCCCCTGACAACAGGAGCTGTACAGTTTTACGTTGAACGGTCCCGATCGGACCCCTGTTACTTAATCAGCCTGACAGTGTGTCCAGTGACTGAAGACATGTTGGTGTAACAAGCTTTCCAACAATGACCGTTTTGGATGGAGCATGTGGGCATGGCGACATGGCAAACTAAGAACGCCGTCGCCATACGTTTGGTTCAAAAATCCACAGATTTGATCGGGGAGTACCAAAATCAGTATGATCAATCATTGCTCACCCCTTGAACAGGAGTCCATGATAATTGCACAATAGCCTCCACAGTGCCCCCTAGAATAATTTAAAACCTCAGCCCCAAGCCTTTTTTGGCCCGATAATTCTGAAACTCGGTGAACATCTGTATCTTCTCAGGATCTACGAAAAAGTATCTTGGAGCACTGGTCCAAAACCAACAGGAAGTCAGCTATTTTGGGTCAAAGGATCATTTTCAAGCGTTTTGAGTTGCAGATTTTAACAAACTTCTCCTAGGGATTTTTAAGAATTACCTTCAAACTTGGTTAATATGCCTTTAACACATTGGACATTGAAAGTTATCAAAAGCTTGCATTTTCATTTATGCTAAAGGGGCGTGGCCAGGCTTCAAATTTGCTCTGCACGCCATACATTTCAAACCACTATAACTTTCACAATGGAAGACCGAAATGCACCAAACTTGGCAAGAGTCATCCCTGTTGGATGCCCGACGATCCTTTGTAGTCACATTGTGAAGTCATCGAAGCCCCACCCCCTCAGAACAGGAAGTCATTCTTTTAACTTGGAATGATCCCTCTCTGACACCCTTGAACTAATCAGGATGATCCTTTGTTAGAAGACATACAACAGGTTGGTCTGACTTATTTTAAGTTACAAACAGTTTTTGCTGGAGGATGTGGGCGTGGCGGTGTGACGATCTCAGATGTGACACCGTCGTCATATGTTTGGCTCTAAATTCCACAAACTTGAACCGAGGTGCAACAAAATCTCAAAGATTGGACATTATCCACCACTTTAACAAGCATTCATGATAAGTGGCCAATACTTTTCACAGCGCCCCTATATTATTACTACAGTTATACCTCACTGATACATTATCCGATCTGGACAATATTTAATGTGCTTCATCACTGAGCACTTCTACACACAATGATATTGTGGTTCAATATATGATTCTATTGCGCCCGTACATTATTCAAACTGTTATATCTCATTAAAAGATCATCCAATCTAATCCACATTTATTGTGCGTCATCTGTGGGCACTTCTAAACACATTGGTAGGGTTGTTTAAAATTTCACTCCAGTATGCCCCCTACACTATTCCAACAAATACAGATCAATGACATATCATCCAATATGCACCACATTTATTGTATGTCATCAGTGAGCACTTCTACACACATTTATATTATTTAACTTTTTACTCCAGTGCGCCCCCTACATAATTCAAACTGTTATAAGTCAACAATACACCATCTGATCTGTTCTAGATTTATTGGCCCTCATGCACGAACCGTTCGTACGCACAGATTTGTTCTTAAACTGTGCGTACGAGTGATTTAGGATCATTTGTGGCATTCAACAATGTTTTCGTATCCTACGATTTTTTTCAGATACGAACAAAATTTACGAGTGGTCCGGACCTGTCGTATATTTTAGGAGCGTCAGTCTGCTGTCATCCAGACGGAATTTCTCCACTAATAACTTCATATTTCGTTATTTAGAAAATATTTAGAGTTTAAAAAAGTCACGCACCACAATTGTTCTTGACAATAGGTTCTGTTTGAAGTCGAATTATAATTTTAAATGTAATAATGACTAACGGATTAAAGTATTTAAATTAAAATCAATTTGTTATCAATGCCGTTTTCTAACACTACAATATCAATATGAAGATCTTAAACTGAAACCAACTTAAATTATGAATTAATTTAAGTTTAATTTGTTTCGGTAACGCAGACTTCGGTAACGCAGACTTTACATAGACCTCCTCCTGTCGCAGTCATAGCTGTCAGATAGCTCAATCAATAGAGCGTTGCGTTGCAGTGCCGAACCTTGTGGGTTTGAGTCCCACATGGGACAACGTTTTTTTTTCTCCTTTTAATTCATTCCAGATTTAAAAAACACAAGAAAACTATTTACAATACAACAACTGCCCGTTGTGGCCCGTCAGCTGCCCTTGTCATCACTCAAACCTCCTACTATAACCACATCACTCCTGTCCTGCAGCAGCTCCACTGGCTCCCGGCTAAATCACGTATCATCTTCAAAATTCTACTTCTCACGTTCAAAGCTATCCACAACCTTGCCCCTCCTTATCTATCCGACCTCCTACAAATCTCCATCCCATCACGCTCTCTCAGGTCCTCCTCTTCACTACAACTCCATGTACCCTCTGCCCGCCTCTCCACCATGGGGAGCAGGGCCTTCACCTGCTCTGCCCCTCACCTCTGGAACGCTCTACCGCCCGACCTTCGAAACACCACCTCCCTTTCTCTGTTCAAGACTGCCCTGAAAACCCATCTCTTTAGACTAGCTTATCATTAACTTTACTAAATGTATTTTTATCTTCCATTTTATATCCTTTATGTATTTTATATTTCAATTTGTCGCTGATAATGTTTGCTCTGTATTCACTGTGTTGGTTTGTTAAGTGTCCTTGGGTGTCATGAAAGGCGCTTTTAAATAAAATGATTATTATTATTATTATTATAACAAGAAATGAAGCATAAAGTCTTTTAAATCTGGAATGAATAAATAATCTAAAGAAAGAAGGAAAAAAAATAGTCATACCTTGTGGGACTCGAACCCACGAGGTCTCGATAAGCAGTGCAATGCTTTACCCAGTGGGCCACCAGGTCGCGTAAATAATTCAAGGTCCACATTTCTTATAAACAAACATTCTTTGGCTTTAGTTGGTCATTTACTCCCATGAGTGACGCTGCTAATAAGGACAGATTTTCTTTTCTTGACCTCAGAGAGCAGAACTTCAATCTCCGCACCAGTAGAGTTCTTCTTTGTACTTTTCGCTGTCATTTTATGAACAAACACGTTTTGCCTCTGAGGCAGGAAACGTAGCCTTATATGGTGTTTTGAAGGGTGGGGATTATGTAAATAACCTCTCCGCGTGCACGCGCAGGTTGATAGAACAGGTGGGATTCATTAAATTTACGCAGCTCGTTTACACACTTTTCCTGTGGATAGAAGAGTTTGTTGAATCTGACGTGGCATGTTCGTACGAACAAAAGTAGGAGAAATTTAGGATAAAAATACGAACATGTTCGTGCATGAGGGCCATTGTGTGTTATCTGTGACCACTTCTAAACATATTGATGTGGTTGTTTAACATTTGACTCAAGTGTGCCTCCTACATTATTCCAACAGTTACAGATCAGTGATACATCAAACGATCTTCACCAGCTTTATGGTACTTTATCAGTGAGCACTTTTATACACATTGGTATCGTTGTTGAACATTTTACTCCAGTGCGCCCCCTATCTCAGTGAGACATAATCCTATCTGCACCAGATTTTTTTGTACTTGATCAATGTTCACTTGGAGAAAAATTGGTAAAGTTGATTCATGATATCACTTAAGCCCCACCCAGTCGCACAAGAAATTCACGATTATCATCTTCCAGCTTCGTCCTGTGTAACATAGAAGACTGAAACTGTATTCGCTAACAGTTCTTGGCGAATGGATGTAGGATAGGCGCAAGAGCCTTCGAGGTGGCGACCAAGCAGACGAGCTACAGCTTCCGCGGTCGCTGCAATAAGGCCGGAGTGGCAATTTGCTGCGAGGGCCTCAATGCTGCTTGCAGCTTTCATTCTTCTTACTATCATACAGATGCAGAGACTCTTACAGTTTATCAGAGAGCAGATCCCTACTGTCAATGAGGGCTTTAGAATTATATGTGATGCAAACATCTGAATGGAGTAAATAGAAAAAGTGTTGAAAGGTTTAGTTTTAGATAAATCCATAGGCTCAGATGGCCTAACGAGCAACTTTTATAGACACTTCTGGACCAGTGTTCCCTCTAAGCTATCCACCTGCGTAACTGCTCATTGCTTGCAGATTCTCCATACACTGGAAAATATATGCTGCGCAAATGGGTTGCCGTTTCAACCCAGACAGAAAAAGCCGCGACACAACTACGTAACTGCGTGGTGACGTAGATGTTATGCAGAGCTCGAGTCCAGAAGGTGTTAGCGGTAGCTGGCTAATCTCCAATGCACGTTAAATTTTTGCTTCAAAATGAGTCCCCATGACCGTCAGAATGTGACTGAACAAGCTTTCACAAGCAAAGAGAAAGCAGATGACATAATTGATGAGAGGAAAGACTAATTTGGCAGTGTGGAAGTGGTTCGGCTATCTAAGATTCGATAAACTACAGGTTTCAATGTGCTGCAAAATTTGTCGGAGAGTCATTCCAACTAGCAGTGGGAACACATCCACTCTATAGAATATTCTGAGAGTCAGAAGATGAAGCACAATAAAAGTTTGAACCAACATGTCCCTGAATCAACACCCCTAGCTGTATCAAAAGAGAAATACATGCAGCAAATGCATAAGTTTGCTGCATGTGTTAGGTTATGTTGTCATTTAAAATTAAAACTACTGTACTGTATTAATATCGACAAAGCTGAGAGTTTTATGTATATTTGATGGTAGTTTCAAATTTTTGAAGGCTAAATACAAATAAAAGGTGAACATTAATTTACTTGTACAGGTTGTACAGTTTTCCTGAGGTTTTTATATTGTTTATTTCAATATCAAATTATATTGTTATGACCAAAATTAAGAATTATATTGTGAAAGTTTTGGCCATATCGTCCAGCCCTCATATAAGTGATGTCTATGGTGAAGATGTGAATAAAGCATACGATGAGTTTATCAACATTTTAAATGTGTTGTATAAGAAAAATTGTGTTCAAAAAAATTATGTAAAAAAGGTACTGTTGATCATCCATGGATGACAACAGGACTGAGAAATGCTTGCAAAAAAAAGAACTATTTGTACTCTTGTTTTTTGAAGCATAGAACTCGTGAGGCTAAAAACAAATACAAAAAGTACAAAAACAAATTGGTGGGAATTATAAGGAAACAGAAGAGGGAATACTACAGTGAACAACTAAACAAAACAAATGGTAAAATAAAATCAACATGGCGAGTTATAAATAATGTTCTAAATAAACACAAGAAAGGAACTACCGTAAAAATCGGGGTATAACACGCTCCTGTGTATAACACGCTTTGTCCAATTATTGTAAATAAATTGGAAAAATCCATAAATAACACGCTTCGGCGTGTAACACGCATCTATTATGCGTCACCTCTACGCGACGCGTCAGCGCCTCATTTGCCCTGCTGAAAATGGCAGCCACAGAAGCAAGCGAGCACCGAAGGACTTCACAAGATTAACACGGTAAAAACAATTATTTCTTTGCGAGAAAAAATATATTTCTTAGCTGACATTATAGCACAAGGGTTCCTGAGCTTAACCGTTCCTTAATCAATTCACGAAATGGTCAAAGCTGCTAGATTATAAATTGTTTCGGTTTGACTTCTTCCAAAACAGTCTTGTGCGCTACTAAAATAAATTATAAAAATTTGAATTTTATCTAAAATGTCTTATACAGCTAAAAATTTGTAAATAACCACCAAATAATTACGCTGTGTAATTTTCTAGAAAATCCGCGGTGTGGTTTATGAGTTATCTTGCTAAAAATACAGCTAACAACACAGCTAACAGCAGCTACATCCAGAGCAGGAAGCGGGCAGTGACAGAATCAGTCCGAGCAGAGGAGGCTTTTTTCGGACACATTAGTTAGAAACGGTCTGAAAGTGGTACTGCACCATTTTTTGCCCAAAATGAAAAACGGCAATATCAGAGCCAAAAATGGGTCTAAAAATATGGGAAAAATCCATAAATAACACGCTTCGGCGTATAACACGCAAGACATTCAAATGAGTAAAAAAAAACTGTGTTGTACCCCAATTTTCACTGTAGTTTATTACAATGTTTTGTGAAAAATGGAAATGAAATATATGATAACAATGAAATTGTAAATTAAATTAATAACTATTTTGTAAATGTGGGATCAAACCTGGCAAAAACAATACAAAAAGTTGATAAAAATGTTTCTCCGCGTTCGACAGTTCTGACAGGGGGCCATGTGCAAGACAGCTGTCACCGGGGGATCGCAGCAGGCGTGCAGAAGAAAGTTGCGCAACTTTTTTCACTCAACGGGGGGTAAAAGACGTGCGACAAGAAGTATAAACCAGCCTTTAGAGGCCTGTATTAGGCCCTGTTTACACGGACACTGTGTGGGGGAAACGCAACTTTTGGGTATGTTAATTAGGTTGAAAGTTTTGCGTTGACATGGGCGAATTCTGTGGATACGACTCTCTCCCCCCCACCACCCCGTACTCATGAATTTACTGTAGTTACCATGCTGGGCCTGTAGATGGCGCTGTGATTTTTGGAACCTTCACTACTGCGCACGCGCCACTGCTGCTTGAGGTAAACAAACAGAGCACACGAGGCAGCCTGTTTTCCTCTCTGGCTAAAAGTTCAGCTAAACTACAAGTTGTTGTCAACAAGTTAACAACAAGTTAAAGCTGGAATTTGGATAAGAATCAACAGATTTGACACCAAGTGTGGGACCTGCTTCATCTGCGCACCAGTTGCTGACTGGACCGTCCGGAACCGAGTCAACATGTCTGACTTTAGTCCGTGAGAATCAGCTGATTTACAGCAGGGCTACAAGGTAAACCATGTTCTTAATAATGTTTCCTTGTGTTTAGTTCGATCACAGAACAACCAACTGAGGTTTTATTTTTATTTTTTTCCTGCGAGGTCGAAGCTGTTCCACGAAGCGGA
The DNA here is from genome assembly GCA_038048925.1 of Garcialebias charrua. Lineage (NCBI taxonomy): Eukaryota > Metazoa > Chordata > Actinopteri > Cyprinodontiformes > Rivulidae > Garcialebias > Garcialebias charrua. The sequence goes on along the minus strand of JBBPBX010003824.1, from coordinate 28,692 downwards.
CCGGCGGTTCGGATGTGGGTCCAGTGTCCAGCAGGATGAAAACAACAGAGTCCAGTTCATTAAAGTTCGGTTAACGTGTTTTTAAAAGTGTTCAATTTAATTCTCAGTGTTTGTGACATGAGTTTGTGGTGTTGAATAAATAAATAAATTAAAAATCAACCTGGTGTCTTCATTTTCAGCAGCATGTTAGGCATGACGTAACGAGTCCAGATAGCTTCATTTAGCTCAGATAAATGTAAATATCTCCCACGCTAACATAAATACTGTTTATTATTGTTAAACTGTTAATATATAGCACATTTAGTATGTTATAGTGCAGCGTGACACGTGAAATGTCCGACTGCCTCGTTAACAGACAACTGGATCCAGGCAGCTGCTCTCTTCCAACACAGATGCAGGTAAGGTGTAGAATAATTAAATATGAGAATCAAAATATATTCCATCAGCTATAGTTCAGAAAGTGGTGCGTGTGTCCACTGTCCAGTCCACCGCCATTGTTAAAATGCCGGCTGTCTGCGCGTGCGTGCTGCGTGCATGTGTTCAAACAAAAGCTCCACGGGAGATGTTTACATTATCAACGGGGGGTCAGCGAAAAACTTCCACCTTGAGAGCTGGATCAGAAAAGTATCGGTGTCATCGAGGGGGGCCAGCGGTGTCGTGTAGGCGATAAGCAAAGTCGCAAAGAGAAAGTAGCGGTTACACTCAAAATACGCGCCGTGTAAACAGGCCCTTAGACACGAATGGGAGAGCATTCCTATTTCTAAACTTGAGAAACTGGTCTCCTCTGTCCCATGACGTCTGTTGAGTGTTGCAAGAAGAAGGGGGGATGCCACACAGTGGTAAAAATGGACTTGTCCAAACTTTTTTGGAATTTGTTGATGCCATGAAATTTTGAAACAACATATTTTCTCCTTAAAATGACACATTCTCTCAGTTTAAACTTTTGATCTGTGATTTGTGTTATATTCTGAATAAAATATTAGATGATGGCACCTTCACATTATTGCATTCAGTTTTTATTCAGTTTGTTTAGTGTCCCAACTTTTTTGGAATCCGTTTTGTAAATGCATAAAAAAATAAACTATTTACATATTTTAAATGGTTTATTTTTTTAGACATATATTTACATACAGTATATTAAATAATAATCCTCCTCAGCTGGGGGCAGCTGTGGCTGAGAGGCTAGAGCAAGTGTCCTCCAATGAGCATACCTGCAAACTCAGAAGGGAGGAAAAAGGTGACAAACGTTGCGCCACCCCCCCCACCCCCAGAAAGATTTTGTAAAAATTTTTTAACATGCTTCAGGTAAAAGTAATTTACCAACCTAATTTAATGAGGACATACATAGGAAAGATTGTGTCAACCAAAAAATCAACAACCAACAACAGCAGCAAGTCAAATACAGCAGAACATTTTGCTAACAATGCGCTGCTCCGAGTCAACAGATACAGTACATTTAAAAACTTAAGACTTATCTCTTCAGACAGGCTTTTGGTTAATTTTGTACATTGATTTTAGAGTTTGTTATGTTTTACCTTTTTGTGTAGTACTTCTGTGATTTTATGATTTTATTTTTCCTTTTGTAAAGCACTTTGTGACTCTCATGTCTGTGAAATGTGCTATATAAATAAAACTTACTTACTTACTAACAGTAAAAACTCATTTCTTAAATGTTTTGCCCGAAATTTTTGAAAAGTAGATGCCATTTCCTACATTCTGGTGTATTTTAATAAGTTGTTAAACATCTATGTTTACCTACAAGTAAACACTTGATTCAATAACTATTTTAGAGACATCTAACAAAATAAAGTCAGGTCCGGTGGACAGATTTAAAAATTGTTGAAATTATTATTGATCATACATCAGGATATTTTAGAGACACCTCATTCAACTAGTTCATATAGACATCATCCTGTTTTTAAACTCACTCCTGTGGCTAAGATAATGAAATTAATGTGACAATTTATCACAGTGACTTTAGGGGTGCAATTGACTTTTAATTTGTTAATTTTTATTTAGTTTTATTTGTAACACAACATGCCATTTTACTAAACAATGGTGACACTCAACTGCACATAAGAATATTAACTTTACCCAATGAACAGGTGACATTTTAATAACCACCAACAGTGAATTTAGGAGGGGCTTTTTACAGTTTTCTGATTTATTCATTCAACCTTTATTTATACAGGCTAGCCTCGTTGAGTCACGGGGACTCATTTACAAGAGGGACCTGTCTCACTCACACTAAACAACCATCCACTCTCACACTCACACCTAGGGTCAATTTAGAGTCACCAATCAGCCTAACAAGCATGTTTTTTGGTCTGTGGGAGGAAACCGGAGTACCCGGAGGAAACCCACGCATGCACGGGGAGAACATGCAAACTCCACCCAGAAAGGCCCCGGACCGGGATTTGAACCGGCAACCTTCTCGCTGAGAGGCAGCAGCTCTACCAGTTGTGCCACCGTGCTGCCCTTTAGTGATAGACTCATATCAGCATCACTGATTTTAACTATTTTACTTTCCAGACAATGTGTTACCTGGGCTCTTTCTCATCTACAGCATAAGGAAAATTTTGACTTTTGACTTAAGGAAAAAATACATTTATTAACATATCCCAATATAATTAGGACATACACAAAAAAGATGGCGTCAAAAAATAAAGAGACGTTCAATACAGAGCAGAGACACTGACATTATGTTTTCTCACTTCGAAACAGAACAAATGTGGTTTAATGTAGACTTACTGCTGCTGTTCCTCCACACCGTGGTGAAGTTAATACTGTATTTTACGACTCTGTCAAGTTTACATCAGCGTGGTTCTCTCGTGTCATCACTTTTCAAAGCTACATGTCACACAGTTTTTATTTTATTTTTATGAAGCGTGGAGCTCCCACACTTTAAAGGACTTGGTCAAACAATTTTCTCTGCGTCAATCATTTGTAGGATTGTCTTGATTTCCTTTGAAAACACCGCCTCTAATCTGCTTCTGCCTCCCCACTCACCCTGTTCAACTCACGCTGCTTTTCAGCAGCTTTTGACACCGTCGACCATCAGGTGCTAATCAACCACTTGTCTGAGCAGGTTGGTCTCCAGGGAGCTGTGCTAGAATGGTTCAGATCTTACCTGACTGGGAGAACCTTTTCTGTCATGATAGGTGATCTGTCCTCCTGTTACGATCCAACAAGGATCAAAACATATTTAATGGACACAGGACACAAGGAAAAGGTTTAACAAATTTATTAAAGGAACAAAGGGTCATCTGTAGGAGGGGAACCACCTCCAGCTTCTCCAGGCATCCCACGTCCTAAAAAAAAAAGAAAGTTCAACGAAAAGGTGGGTTTGGATAAAGCGGCCAAAAGAAAAATAAAGCTGCCCAACAGAGCCAACTCTATACAGAGCCGGCGAACCCTGTTAGACAGCGGGCTACCTCTACCAAAACTCTAGGCCTACAGGAAGTAAAACCAAAAGAATAGCGAAAACTAGACTACCGCTTTACCCAACCAAAAGTAATGAAAGGAATTATGTCACAACACAAAAAAAAAAGGCACGAGCCCCCACACACAGCTGCCTCCAACAGACAGCCACCAGATCCCTCAGACTCTGAGACTCAAAAAATAACCTCCAACACTTCAGCTCAGGTCCTCTACTCTATGGTCACTAGAGTCCACACGAGCACTAATGTACTCTACTAACCCCACTCCAGAATGAAGTGTACCAACAATCACTGTCTATTTAGTGATCAACACAACCTGGGAGGGTGGAGAAACTCCCAGTCTACCAAACAATCACTATCTAGTGATCAACAAAACCTGGGAGGGTGGAGAAACTCCCAGTCTACCAAACAATCAAGCAGCAGACTTCCACTGCTGACTGTAATATTATTTTAATGTCCTCTAAACACCAAAACCTCACATACCTGCACACACCTCCTCAATTCTCCACACTGTCCAAAACCTCCACTAACCATAACCTCCACTAACCATAACCTCCACACATTCTGGCTTGAGCTCAGTGCATTTAAAGGGAGAGAGAGAGAGTCAGCAGGTGTTGCAGCTCAGCTAATCAAGCCTGATTGAAGCTGAGTAAAAAAAAGTGCAGCAGGAGTAGGCTGCAGACAGCAGGTGACCAAAACAAAACTGAGGTTTTAAACTAAGGTTATTCCCTTCAGGATACATAACACTCCCACCGCTAAATGTTTTTTTATGGGGTGATGTAGATGTGAGGTAAAAACATCGTACATGACCCATACAAAAACAGTGAGGTCATATGTAGCGGTCCTTATCACTCAAACAGACTAAAAACCTCATTGAAACTAGTCTGTCAAACCGCTAACAAACTTTCTACAGTCACTCAAAAAGTCTGAAATCCAAAAAGGCATCTTTGGTCTGGCTTTACCCTAAAAAGCTTTTGCTTATTAGACCCCAAACAAATACTAACACCATGGTTAATGGTGCCAGTGTGAAACTGGATGCCTCTCACGACAGCCAGGGGAAATCTGTCCTCCTCATTTCCTGCACTGGACAGCACCCCCGTGTCAGTTGCAACAGCTCTGCCATCAGTCGCACTGTAAACACAGCAGAGACAGTTAGAATACACACATTCAACATATGGTTGCAGCACCTCACACCTCACAGACAGTAAGTATGCATTTTCTGCTGTACTTTTAATCAACTGTCCCATATTGTCCATCAGTACTCTTTCATTTTTCTCCACAGTGGCTGGATTCTCCACGGTGGCTGGAACAGGACAAGTAAGAGCAGGAGGACTTGTTGCATGATTTTTCACTTCTTCAGAGATCTTCAGGTCCTCACTTGACTGAACTAGAAGCAGTTCAGTGTCAAACAACAGTGTAAAACTGTCACTGAGATCGTTATCTTCTCCCTGAAGATGTGGTGAGGACAGCAACAGTTTCACCTCCTCCACTGGAATCTGCTCTGCTTCACAGTCCATCAGGAAGCTGTTACTCAAAACAGACTCATCCTCTTCTTCCTCCAGTCGATGTTCTTGAAGCGCCACCTCCTGTAGAAGTGGCTCACCTGCTTGAGTGAAAAGCTCTGGTGTCACCTTAGGATGACACACACTGGGACACGAACGTTGCTTTTTCAGTTCAGCTTTGAGCCTCAACTCTGTTAGCTCCTTCTGCAACGTCAGTATTTCTTGTTCACGAGCAACTTGAAGTCTTTGTTGTTCAAGTTCCTGCTCTTGTAAAAACAATTGACTTTTCAGCTGTCGTTCTTGTTCCTGCTTTCTTAATAGTTCATGCTCTTGTTTTTTTTTTAAAGCAGCTCGCTCCTGTTCAAGAGCAGCTCTCTCTTCTTCAAGCTCTTTTTTCCTTGTGGCAATCCAACGTTCATCTTCCTCCTCTTTTTCTCTCAAACGTCGTTGCTCATTTATCTCTGGAAATATCCCAAGCTGGACCAATTCACACAGCAGTTCACTCTCTAGCCATCCATCATTAGCAAATGTTCTGACGTCAACCTTAAAATGGTTTGCAACACTTAGCTTTTGATCTCTTGTGCAATCTACAAAGACCTGCACAGTAGGCTGTTCAATAAATTTATTTAAATTAAATGCCATGATGCAGACAAACAGTTTTAAGCTGTACCCTTCTTATGACTTTCACTGTAAACAACAGCAAAAATCCCAGCTGCATTTGAACGCAGCACAATCCAAAAACACACACACAGCTGCGTGTTTCAGCTCAATCAGCAACCAGGAGCTGGTCCTGTCAGCTCCAGAGAGAGTGCAAACTACAGCACACAGCTGTCAAAACACACCAAATGTAAAAAGGAGCAGTTAATTCTATTAACTACTGTCCAAAAAACACTTAGCTTCAAAAAAACTTCACAACACTCTCAAGATTAAGCACAAAAAACCACAATGTCTGCTCAAAACCAGACTCCCACAAACATGCACAGCAGGTGCTCAGCTGTCTAAAAACTCAAGTGCTTCACAGAAACACTCCAACAAGTTTGTCCTGTGCAGACAAACAGACGAGTAGACAACTCAAAAAACATAGCACCTTACAAACGAGCCCCCCAATACTAATTCAGATCCCGGACGAGCCAACCAATAAATATGTTACGATCCAACAAGGATCAAAACATATTTAATGGACACAGGACACAAGGAAAAGGTTTAACAAATTTATTAAAGGAACAAAGGGTCATCTGTAGGAGGGGAACCACCTCCAGCTTCTCCAGGCATCCCACGTCCTAAAAAAAAAAGAAAGTTCAACGAAAAGGTGGGTTTGGATAAAGCGGCCAAAAGAAAAATAAAGCTGCCCAACAGAGCCAACTCTATACAGAGCCGGCGAACCCTGTTAGACAGCGGGCTACCTCTACCAAAACTCTAGGCCTACAGGAAGTAAAACCAAAAGAATAGCGAAAACTAGACTACCGCTTTACCCAACCAAAAGTAATGAAAGGAATTATGTCACAACACAAAAAAAAAAGGCACGAGCCCCCACACACAGCTGCCTCCAACAGACAGCCACCAGATCCCTCAGACTCTGAGACTCAAAAAACCTCCAACACTTCAGCTCAGGTCCTCTACTCTAGGTCACTAGAGTCCACACGAGCACTAATGTACTCTACTAACCCACTCCAGAATGAAGTGTACCAACAATCACTGTCTATTTAGTGATCAACACAACCTGGGAGGGTGGAGAAACTCCCAGTCTACCAAACAATCACTATCTAGTGATCAACAAAACCTGGGAGGGTGGAGAAACTCCCAGTCTACCAAACAATCAAGCAGCAGACTTCCACTGCTGACTGTAATATTATTTTAATGTCCTCTAAACACCAAAACCTCACATACCTGCACACACCTCCTCAATTCTCCACACTGTCCAAAACCTCCACTAACCATAACCTCCACTAACCATAACCTCCACACATTCTGGCTTGAGCTCAGTGCATTTAAAGGGAGAGAGAGAGAGTCAGCAGGTGTTGCAGCTCAGCTAATCAAGCCTGATTGAAGCTGAGTAAAAAAAAGTGCAGCAGGAGTAGGCTGCAGACAGCAGGTGACCAAAACAAAACTGAGGTTTTAAACTAAGGTTATTCCCTTCAGGATACATAACACCTCCTCTTCATCAACCCCTCTGACCTCTGGCGTACCACAGGGATCCATTCTGGGGCCAGTCCTCTTCTCTCTTTACATGCTGCCATTAGGATCAATCATTGCACGTCATAATCTGTCTTTTCACATGTATGAAGACGATTTACAAATCTATCTGCCAGTCACTCCCAACCCCTTGCCAGTCACTCCCAACCCCTCACCCAGTTCAAACACTCTTGTCAACTGCTTAAAGGACTATATGCTGGTGAAGATTCTCAGTCATCCAGGACATGATAAATCAAAAAGGCGTTCAATTCAGGATCAACTGGACTTTATTTGTAACAGAAAACGTTTCGACTTCTGTCCAGAAGTCTTTTTCAATTCAATTGCTTAAAGGACATTAAGCACTAGCTCTCTCAAAACTTCCTCCACCTAAACACAGACAAAACTGAATGCATTTTATTTGGTACACCTGATGACACCAGCAACATCCTTCCCAGTCCCAGTTTTGGTTTTCCCCTCCCCCACTTCAACCCGGTGGTCAGAAATCTTGGAGTGCAGCTTGACTCCAACTTAAAGCTTGATAAACAGATCAGTTCTGTTGTCAAGACCAGCTTCTTTCAGCTCCGTCTGCTCTCTAAAGTCAAGTCATTTCTCAGCCGTGGTGATCTGGAGAAGGCCATCCATGCCTTTGTGACCTCCAGACTTGATTATTGTAATGCTTTGTATGTTGGTATTAATCAATCCTCCATCTCCCGTTTACAGCTTGTACAGAACTCTGCCGCCCGCTTTTTGACCAACACACGGAAATATGAACACATCACTCCTGTCCTGTCCTCTTTACACTGGCTCCCGGTTCAGTTCAGGATACAGTTCAAGCTGCTGCTGTTTGTTTTCAAAGCTCTGAATGGACTCGCACCTCTGTACATCTCAGAACTTTTGAAAGTCCATCAGCCCGGCAGAGCTTTACGATCTGCCAGTCAACACCTGCTGGAGGTGCCTCGCTCAAGGTACAAACAATGGGGAGACCGGTCCTTTTCTGTTGCCGGCCCAAAAGCCTAGAACAGCCTCCCCCTTGAGCTGCGTGCCACCTCTGATCTTATGCTGGATCCCCACCGCACGCATCTCGCGCAGCCGAAGCAGCCACTTTACATTGAAGTCTATGGGGATGCGAATCTTGGAGCAGCGGGTCGTGTCGCGGCGCATCTACAGCATACAAGCAGCGCGAAAGTGAGCAGCAGCTGTTTCCTACTCCCGCGTCGCATCCGAGCAGCGACTGTGCTGCTCGGCAGCACAGCTGTGGAAGCACGGCATTCCGTGCTTCCACAGCTAGATTCAGCTCGCTGCTCAGCAGCAAACAATCAGGACCAATCAGGAGAGACTCTGCCATGTGATCACGCAACGACGACGGGACGGAATTAGGTGGGCACCGCGCGAAACGTTTAACAGATGAAAAAAATCCCGCGGTAAACATGGAGGAGAAACTTACAGCAGGTCGTCAAACTGGGGGCGGGTGACACGGAAGTACCGCTGAAAGCGCTCCTCGTCTGCGCGCAGCTCCTGGATCAGATGGTGAAATTCACCGAATCCATGACGCCTCTCTAATGTGGGGTGAATCCAGAATCGTCGTTGTGCACGGCGTCTGCGTGTTGCTGCTTTGTAGATTAAGTACAAGGCAATTCTTCGTATTGCGTCCGCCATTTTTCTGAGACCGGAAATAAACAAACACCGGAGCGGAAGAGGACCAACACGCTCCTCCTCCCACTGCAGACGCGTTAGATGAGGACAGTCATCTGTTGACAAGCAGCCAGTACAGTGCGTTTGGAGATTTTTGGAAGCGCAATATGCTTTAGGTGAGGATGAGGCATGACTCTGTTCAAAACCAGACTGAAGACCCACTTGTTCAAAAAAGCTTTCAGTGTGTAACTTTTATTACTTTGGTATCTTAGTATGTAGCTTTTAATTTCCATTGCCTCCTTTTATTGCTGTTGTTTTTATTCTATTTTCACTGATTTATTGTACCGGTTTTATATTTTCTGTCCTGTTAAGCACCTTGGTCAATGCAAGGCATTGTAGGAAAGTGCTATACAAATAAAGTTTATTATTATTATTTATTCAGTTCAAAGATTTTGCTGTCGTCCCCGTCCACCATCGTCTGTCTTGAGACTGTGATTGGCTAAATCTCGTGCTCCAACAAAGATGTTATATTGTCGACAAGATGCCTTGCTGTGTCTTGAAATCCAGTCAGTGAGAAATTATGCCTTACAATCACAGGTCTGCCCTCCACTCCCCCACCCACGACAACAAAAACTCATTGGATCTACACGACTCACGTAAATGACTAGTTTGCAGGTATGCAATTAGAAAGCTGGGGGTTTGATTCCACCAGCAGTCACATGCTGAAGTGTTCCTGGGCAAGACAATGAACCCCTCATTGTCTCTGATAGGAGCTGAACTTCTCTGCAGTCTAGTCAAACCTCTGGTGACAAGATGATCAAGATGGCGGCCACGGACAGACGTTTGACGGAACGTTGCGCCTCGAGGGAGCTATTAATATAATCAATTCATTCAAATAATTCTAACATAATAAAAAATATGGTAATATACAGGTCCTTCTCAAAAATTAGCATATTGTGATAAAGGTAATTATTTTCCATAGTGTAATGATAAAAATGAAACTTTCATATATTTTAGATTCATTGCACACCAACTAAAATATTTCAGGTATTTTATTGTTTTAATACTGATGATTCTGGCATACAGCTCATGAAAACCCAAAATTCTTGTCTCAAAAAAATTAGCATATCACAAAAAGGTTCTCTAAACGAGCTTTTAACCGAATCATCTGAATCAACAAATTAACTGCAAACACCTGCAAAACATTCCTGAGGCTTTTAAAAACTCCCAGCCAGGTTCATTACTCAAAACCGCATTCATGAGTAAGACTACCGACCTGACTGCTGTCCAGAAGGCCATCATTAGCTATGTTTACATGGACATAAGTAATCGGATCAAACGGCCGAACGGATCAAAAGTCCGTCATGTAAACACCCCGGTCGGGTTATTTTTTGTGTATTCGGCGTGATCCGACCTAATTTGCGATCCGTTCGAAACGGGTGGTTTACGCCGATCCGTAGCCCGATGTGTGCGCATGTAAACACATGATCTGTTCCTTTTACCGGACTGTGGGAAACTGTCCTGACTGCGCATGTGCGCTGCGCGCACCCTCATCCCTCCCTCCCTCTCCCCCCTCGTGTTTACTTCCGCCTGAGCTGGCTAGTGGGTAGATGCTAACGCATGGTGGGGAAGTAAAACTGGTCGGTGAGCGATGCAACATTTGTAATGGAAATGTTAAAATAGCTCAAAACTATCGAACGCCTTGACCGAACGTGTAGTTGTTCAAACAAGTACATGAAAAGCTGGAAGAAGCTGGAGGTCGCTGGAAGAGCTTAAAGCTAAGTGCTACAAAGCTAAAAACAAAAACGGGACAAGTGGCTACGACCCCACCACTTTTTTATTTTACGTATTGATGAATGAACTGATGAGAGATCTGCCACTTCCAACACAGCAGGCAGCGGTGTGGATCTTATGAGGAGGAGAGGAGTCTGAGGAGAGGAAGCTAACCAGGAGCAAAGCATCCTTTCTGGTAAGTTAGACTCAAAACACATTAACCCTCTGTACTGTATTACTTGAGTAATTAGAAACAACAAATATCTAAAAATGTAATTATAATAAGAAATAAGAGTAGCTGTAGGGCTAGAATAGAACTACAGTATACTGTATTGTACATTAAAACTCCAACTAACCAGATAATTAACCTAACACATTTCAACATATCAGGGGTCCAGTTAAACTTTTATTTTGTTTGTTTTTCAGATGATGAGTCCAGCTTTGAAGAGGCAGCAGCACACAACAGACAGTGGCAGGTGATGGTGGCACGTGTGATGGTGGCAGGTGGCAGAAGATGCAAGAGTCCCACGTCTTAGGAATCCCAAGAAGTTCACACATGTGCTTTAGAACAACTCAAAACTGATTTGAAAATGTTTCAATTCTCCACAACCATGTTTCTTTGTCCCCTGACAGATATGTAAATGTATTTTTTACACAGACATTAGGATTGATAGTTTATGGTACAATTAAGATGTCCTAACTTAATACAGTCAGGTGGTTTAATAAGGACTCTGAGTTTCTGCATGACTCACAGGATAAAAACACATTTGCTGTTCTATCAGGATACAGAAACATACATTTTGGAAGTAAAATCGATTATTTTGTCACCAATTTTGTTTTCCGAAATCACATGCATACATCGAAATTGTGAAAGTATGTGATGAGTTGTTAAAGAAGTTACTGAATTACAGGTTACTGTAGTTTTTAAATGACCAAAGAAATTTTTTGTTGTTATCATTACAAGATGTGATCTGTGCACATCGTCTGTTTTGTACAAACGTTTTGAACGTTTAATTTTTATGTTTTTCTGATACACCTCAAATTGCACTAAGAATGAAACATGTTTCAAACAAGCAATTTCAACTGTTTACAAGAATGTGTTAAACTGTTTGGTCCATTAAAGAGCTCAGATGTTCACTAGTATTACTTGCAGTTGTTTATTGTGATAATAATTTTATACAAATGTTAACTGCATGTGAACACAAATACATAAGTACAGTATCTTTTTAGAAGAACTCTCCACTGTGACTTCAGAAACCCGGTCATCTCTACCTCCACCTGACAGCGCCAAGGTAAACATTAAATGACTTGTTGAGGAGTCAGACGAGGAGAGTTTGCGTATCCTTTGACGAGCCAGTCCAACAGCGGGCACGATCACCAACAATGAAGAGACGGACGTCCTTTGCTTCAATGTTCCTCACAGACTGCAAAAAAGGACATGCCAATATTTAGTGTTCAACTTTTTATTTGTTTAAAGTTATGGTTCAAACAAATTTTATTTGAAAGAAAACTTTACAGCTAAGTATGTCTTCTGATATACTTAGCTGTAATAGTTGTAAAATTAAATACAATATAGTAAATGTTAGCCTTACATTTTGGCAACATTTAACTATTTGTTTAAAGACATGGTTCAAACAAATGTTATTTTAAATAAAACTTTACAGCTAAGCATCTCTACTTTGAGATACTGTACTTAGCTGTAATCGTTGTAGTAATACTACAGTAAATACAGTACTATTAGCCTTACTTTTGGTAACAGATGAGCCCTTTGATAGAGGTCTGAGTGGCGCAGGACGTTGGCATCATGGCAGGGCACTGCCTGGCATCGTGACACTGATGCTCCAGAAACAGGAAAACAGAGGAAGAATAGTAATTAATAACAAATACAGACAGTATCACGCAGGTAGAAAAGGAAAGGACAAAAAGTTTATTAGCATACAGCGTTTTTATTATCTTACCAACAGTTGTTGTCCACGACAGCTTGGAGGACAGAGGACGTCCAGCGCTCTCATCCTGTGAATAAAAAAACTAAAAGCACGCGCTGCTTCACCTGTAGTTCAATCAGGGAGTGCAAAAACTCAGTCGCTGTCATTACAATCTGGCGCGGGTCCATTTTGGACGCGTATGTTTACTTTCGTCCCGGAAGTAGCTTCTTCTTCTGTGGTTTTTACGAAAGTAACTTCCTCTTCGTTTTTTTTTTTTAAGGGGAGTGTACCACTCTGCGCATGTCAGAACTTCTGATCAGAATAAAAGCCTGCTGCATGTAAACACTCGTCATGAACGGATTGGGCCCATGTAAACGGTGCTATCTAATTATGCAATCAGAACACATTTCAATCCGGTCACAGAATTTTGCCCATGTAAACATAGCTATTGACACCCTCATGCACGAGGGTAAGACACAGCAAGAAATTTCTGAATGAATAGGCTGTTCCCAGAGTGATGTATCAAGGCACCTCAGTGGGAAGTCTGTGGGAAGTGAAAACTGTGGCAGAAAATGCTACACAATGAGAAGAGGTGACCGGACCCTGAGGAAGATTGAGGAGAAGGGCCGATTCCAGAGCCACCGTGCACAGGCGTGTGCAGGAAATAATAATAATAATACTTTATTTATAGAGCCCTTTAAAACAACCACAGCTGCAACATAGTGCTGTACATAAAATCAAGAACATTTAAACACATAAAAATAAAACAATTGTTAAAACATTAAGATCAATTGCAGCTGATCAGCTGATCTGAGGCACCGAGCAGGAGAATATGGGTGAAGCAGCTCAGAGAGGTAGGATGGAGCAAGACCATTTAAACTTTTAAAAACAAATAAAAGAATTTTAAAATGAACTCTAAAATGAACAGGCAGCCAGTGGAGTGAAGCCAGAGTGGGGGTGATGTGCTCCCTCTAAAGCCCGAGATACACTCATGCGTCCTCAGGTACGCCACCATACGCGCGCATTTTGTGCGCATGTGTTTTGCTGATATGCTTCAGCATATGTCAGAAACTATCAGCTTTCTAAACGCTCGCGTTCTCCTTGTTGTAATATGAGCAGCTGCACACGGAGGGGACTCAACTGAGCTCGCTGATTGGTTACTTGCTGACACGCCTACTGAAATGATTGACAGCCAGCTCATGTAGCGCCTTGAAGACCGCGGCGGTGTTCATGCGGTGTTTCTACTATATATGTTGTAAAAAGTTCTCTCAGAAATAAAAATAATAACAGGGAGTGCTTTTCCTGCAGCACACAGCCCACCAGGGATATTTAAAACATCGCCGCACCCAGGTAGGACCTGAATTCATTCATTTCATTCATGGAGTGAACGGAGGAAGAAGTGATTACTTGACTTTAGGCAAAAAAACAAAAGAAAAGGCCCGATCAGCGATAAAGAAGGGGAATTTATTTAATTTGTGAAGGACGCGGGTTCGCGTCCCGGCCACTACACACCTTGGGGTGTCTATGAGTGCACACCTATTTCTCTAGCTCCCCGAGCGCCTTCTATGGCTGCTCACTGCACCACCTGGTAGGTGGTTGGGTTAAATGCAGAGACGAATTTCGTCTGTGTATGGGAAACATACGCAGATGACAAGATTAGACAATTATTATTATTATTATTCAGGTAATGTATACATCACATTAGGTCGACCACTGGGCACATTTATGTTCTTTGATGGCCTGATGGAGTGTGCATTCCAAACCTGGGCAGTATCATCCAACTCATCCTGTTAAAATGAACACATGAATATGACAACCATTCACAATACACACATCTGTCTCCAAAGTAATTTACAACACTTTCACAGCCTTGCCACTATTTACTTCCCAGGTCGTCTCCCATGTCTCTGTGATTTGATTATTTAGCATCTTCCTATTCATCAATTTAGCTATGCTGTTATCTCTCATATAGTTTTCCTCTCGTGTGTCTTTGCCAGTGGTGTCAAACTAAACTCACCGAGGGGTGGTGTCCTCCACGTTTAAATGTGTCCCTGGTCCAACATGAACAGAATTACCTCCTCACTGTTCAGTTAAGTGCCACAGAGTCTTGTTAATGATCTCATTTTATTTGAGGGTATTAAACCAGAGAGACATCTAAAAGTTAAAGGAATCAGACCCTCAAGAACTTAAGCTTAGACCCTTAATAATTTCCTAATATAAATACATTATTTAGATTAACTCACCTGTATGAGTCCCATGCAGCAAAACTGAAGGAGGTTTTTGTCTAGAAATCCACCATCAAAGTACCCATTGTCTCTGATGTCTGCGAATAAGGACAGCCAGAACTCTAGACACTGGCTGCGAAGAAAACGCCACCAGTATTCAATTCTTTGATTGGCGGTACTTGCTCCTTCCAGGTAGCTGTCAAGGGTTTCATTTGGGGTCATGGGTACAAGGAAATGCTGAAAACTTTTGACATGGCCATTTTCTGTTCCAAGATCACCCCGTACAACTCTAGGGCAGCCCTTTAAACGCTGCACAGCTTCGACATAATACCCCCCTATCACCTTTGGGTTACTATTTGTTGTGTAGGCATTTAACCAAATAATTTTTCTTGAAAACCCATCAATACTTGCATTGATGCATATTCCATATGGCTTAAGCTTGTCGTACGAGTCCATGTGCCAGATGAAGTTAGGTCCTTTGGAAAAGTAGTTTCTCCTTCTGAGACGTCTTGCCTGCCTCAGCGACACCCCTTGGGGATCCAGCTCCTTCAACACCAAACGCACATCCTCTTTTTTCACACGAAGTCCATGCTCCCTGCATTTAGCATACATCCATCGGTACCCATGAAGCTGTCCAGAGTACTGCAGCTGGTTATTAATAAACTCAACCAATACTGCCAAGTCAGAATAGGATTTACGCCGAGTAAGTCCCCGTGAGCTAATAATTCTCTTCAGATGTCTCTGACTTATATGAAAACCATGTCTTCGGTCAAGAACTGATTGAATGTGTTTATAAGTAAGTCCAAGATTGATATAAAAATCTATAAATCTCCCCCATGGGTGTGTGTCTGCCATCACTGTGATTGTGGTTCAGCAGCCTTAAAGCAACTTTAAGAAACTAAGTCAGGATCCTGACTTAGTTTCTCAGGATCCTGAGAAACTTTCTCAGGATCCTGACTTAGTTTCTCAGGATCCTGACTTAGTTTCTCAGGATCCTGAGAAACTTTCTCAGGATCCTGACTTAGTTTCTCAGGATCCTGACTAGTTTCTCAGGATCCTGACTTAGTTTCTCAGGATCCTGAGAAACTAAGTCAGGATCCTGAGAAACTAAGTCAGGATCCTGAGAAACTAAGTCAGGATCCTGAGAAACTAAGTCAGGATCCTGAGAAAGTTTCTCAGGAAAGTTTCTCAGGATCCTGAGAAACTAAGTCAGGATCCTGA
This sequence comes from Garcialebias charrua, assembly GCA_038048925.1. NCBI lineage: Eukaryota > Metazoa > Chordata > Actinopteri > Cyprinodontiformes > Rivulidae > Garcialebias > Garcialebias charrua. Next base: position 12,802 of record JBBPBX010003824.1, on the reverse strand, counting down.
CTTAGTTTCTCAGGATCCTGAGAAACTAAGTCAGGATCCTGAGAAAGTTTCTCAGGAAAGTTTCTCAGGATCCTGAGAAACTAAGTCAGGATCCTGACTTAGTTTCTCAGGATCCTGAGAAACTAAGTCAGGATCCTGAGAAACTTTCTCAGGATCCTGACTTAGTTTCTCAGGATTCTCTTTTTTTTTTTATTCCCATGTCCCTTTAGGGGCTCCGTAGTTTTTTTTCATTAAATGTTAATCTTTTTTTTTTTATATTAAATGTTTTTGTACACCAATATTTCTGGAAAGTCTTTTTTATTTTATTTTAAATAAACTACAAGCTGCCATCATAGGTGGGTGTAGTACCCTCTACTTCAATATATTTTTAGTATACACTGTATAAGTCAACAAACTAATGTTAGAAGAAACCTAACATAAACAACATTTATCTGCGTGTCATGTTTATTTATGGGTTAAAATAGGTTCTTCATTCAGTAAAGTTACTCGCATTAGGTTGCATATCAACAAAATCTACTAAAAAAAGTATTAACATATGGCAAAATAGTATATATATATATATATATATAATATATATATATATGTGTGTGTGTGTGTGTGTGTGTGTGTGTGTGTGTGTGTGTGTGTGTGTCAAAAGTTACAGAGTAAATGGGGAAATCTAATTAATTAGTTAATACTTCCCTTTGGTTGTTTGAGCAATATTACTTTCACAATTTTAATTAATTGTTTGCTGTATAAATTTATTACCTGGAAGCCATTGTGACTCATAAAATTACTTGTTGAATCGTGCAAAACTGGAAGAATAATGTTAAAGAACATAAAGTGATTCATTTCAGACATGCCTTTTTTTAAACAAAGAGAAAAGAGAAACTGTCCAGATGAACTGATTGAGAATGAGCGGATTTGATACCTGGACTATTGAGAATTAACTTTCTTGTCTTGAACCACTTTGGACATGTCTGCCTGCCTGGGAGGAGTCGACGAGGGACACGCCCCCAGAAACCATCTTGGCTACAGCAAACTGGTTGGTCCACATAAGTTGCTTACTTGGTGGGTTAACTTCAGTGTGCTTTGGACTACTCTGACTGAGGAAGCCCTCTGGAGTGAGGGTGAAACGTTTCTGCTAAAAAGAAACTGTCCAGATGAACTGATTGAGAATGAGCGGATTTGATACCTGGACTATTGAGAATTAACTTTCTTGTCTTGAACCACTTTGGACATGTCTGCCTGCCTGGGAGGAGTCGACGAGGGACACGCCCCCAGAAACCATCTTGGCTACAGCAAACTGGTTGGTCCACATAAGTTGCTTACTTGGTGGGTTAACTTCAGTGTGCTTTGGACTACTCTGACTGAGGAAGCCCTCTGGAGTGAGGGTGAAACGTTTCTGCTAAAAAGAAACTGTCCAGATGAACTGATTGAGAATGAGCGGATTTGATACCTGGACTATTGAGAATTAACTTTCTTGTCTTGAACCACTTTGGACATGTCTGCCTGCCTGGGAGGAGTCGACGAGGGACACGCCCCCAGAAACCATCTTGGCTACAGCAAACTGGTTGGTCCACATAAGTTGCTTACTTGGTGGGTTAACTTCAGTGTGCTTTGGACTACTCTGACTGAGGAAGCCCTCTGGAGTGAGGGTGAAACGTTTCTGCTAAAAAGAAACTGTCCAGATGAACTGATTGAGAATGAGCGGATTTGATACCTGGACTATTGAGAATTAACTTTCTTGTCTTGAACCACTTTGGACATGTCTGCCTGCCTGGGAGGAGTCGACGAGGGACACGCCCCCAGAAACCATCTTGGCTACAGCAAACTGGTTGGTCCACATAAGTTGCTTACTTGGTGGGTTAACTTCAGTGTGCTTTGGACTACTCTGACTGAGGAAGCCCTCTGGAGTGAGGGTGAAACGTTTCTGCTAAAAAGAAACTGTCCAGATGAACTGATTGAGAATGAGCGGATTTGATACCTGGACTATTGAGAATTAACTTTCTTGTCTTGAACCACTTTGGACATGTCTGCCTGCCTGGGAGGAGTCGACGAGGGACACGCCCCCAGAAACCATCTTGGCTACAGCAAACTGGTTGGTCCACATAAGTTGCTTACTTGGTGGGTTAACTTCAGTGTGCTTTGGACTACTCTGACTGAGGAAGCCCTCTGGAGTGAGGGTGAAACGTTTCTGCTAAAAAGAAACTGTCCAGATGAACTGATTGAGAATGAGCGGATTTGATACCTGGACTATTGAGAATTAACTTTCTTGTCTACCTTATAATGTTTTGCTAGTTTTTTGATACTTTGTTAAAAAAAAAAAAACTTTTTTTGTTTTTTTTCTCTCTTTTGTTTTCTATTGTTTATTGTTTGTTTGTTTATTGTTTAAGGAAATTCTACCACTGCTGTTCATTGTTCTTTAGTTTTAGCAGGTCGCTTTCGTAAATGAGCCCATGAGGTTCAAAAGATTTACCTGACTAAATAAAGGTTGAATGAATGAATGAGTTCCAAGCTGCTGCTGCCAGAGGCTTGTAACACTTGTGTGGTTGTTTGGTGTGAGTGAGACAGATCCCTCTTGTAAATGAGTCCCCGTGACTCAACGAGGCTAGCCTGTATAAATAAAGGTTGAATGAATGAAAAAAGTTAGTTCACTCTGTTAGCATCTGTAGCTGTTAGCATGTGTAGCTGTTAGCATGTCTAGCTGTTAGCATATGTAGCTGTTAGCATCTATAGATGTTAGCATCTGTAGCTCTTAACATGTGTAGCTGTTAGCATCTGTAGCTGTTAGCATCTGTAGATGTTAGCATGTGTAGCTGTTAACATGTGTAGCTGTTAGCATCTGTAGCTGTTAGCATGTGTAGCCGTTAGCATCTGTAGCAGTTAACATCTGTAGCTGTTAGCAGCTGTAGGTGTTAGCATCTGTAGCAGTTAGCATCTGTAGCTGTTAGCATCTGTAGCTGTTAACATGTGTAGCTGTTAGCATCTGTAGCTGTTAGCATCTGTAGCTGTTATTATCTGTAGCTGTTAACATTTGTAGCTGTTAACATTTGTAGCTGTTAACATCTTTAGCTGTTAACATCTGTATCTGTTAACATCTGTAGCTGTTAACATCTGTAGCTGTTAGCGTCTGTAGCTGTTAACATCTGTAGCTCTAAGCGTCTGTAGCTGTTAGCAGCTGTAGCTGTTTGCATGTGTAGCTGTTGGCATGTGTAGTTGTTTGCATGTGTAGCTATTAGCAGCTACGTCTTGTTGTCGCGTGCTTGGATAATCTAGTCTCGTGACTGTGTGTTTTTCTGTGTAGGAGCAGGAGCTTCACGTCAGACCTCCACCAACCACGTTTGTTCTCTAACAGGTATGGTTGTAATTTCTAGTAAAATGGTT
>JBBPBX010003823.1:48419-80196 GCA_038048925.1 Garcialebias charrua | reverse complement strand
CTAACTAACCCAAGCAGCCTGATTTCCGTTTTTTCTTACTCAAACGCTTATAAAAGAGGGCTGACTTAAATGCAATGACTTCACTAAAATGTGACAGGATGCTGCTTGAGCATGCCTTTAAAAAGATGTCTTGCAGTCTCAGTGAAACTTGATTTTGTACTGCATTTGACAGTTATCAGGAGCGAAAAAGGACGTTCTGTTCGTTATTTCAAACAATTTTTTATTTAAAATAAACGAGTGTTTGTGCGCTCAGCATAACAGTACAGTAATGATGTTACTCCAAATAAAAACCAGTGATGTTTATCAATTTGTTGTCTTGTGACATGTCCAAATCTGGTCTGCTTTCTTTGCTTCTTTGGAGTGAAAAATCTACTTTTGTTTGTTATTTTAAACTTTTTATTTAAAATAAACTGGAGTCATTAATTGTACACAGAAAAACGTTAAAAATGCCATTTTTAACTAAAAGTGTACAGTGTACACCAATTCTGTTTAAAATTCAGAGATGTGAAGAGCTTAATGTGGAATTGCTCTGTTCTCCATCATTTTTTTTTTAAATTTAATTTGAAAATCAAATAAAAAATGCCTTTTTGAGTGTTATTTTAAATATCTTCAGTATTTAAAATGAGCACAAATTGTGTGTCTGTACCTCTGTTATACTAAAATTTGTATTTAGAATAAACAGGAGTTTTTGTTTGTGTACAGAACAATTTTAAAAGCTGGTAATTCACCATAAAAATGCTGACTTCTTTATGATGTTTTTGAGAAAACTCATCTGTCAACGTCTTTTAACCAACAGGGGGCAGCTTTGAGTCTTAATTTATCACGTGGAGACTGATTTATTTCATTCAGTATTTAACTGAAAACTACCTTTTAGAGTTAGTTTCTAGTATGTTCGTGATAAACGCTCGAACTGCGGTCTTGTCAGAGACAAATCTATGTTGTTAGACAGTTTAGATGGCTTTAGATGAGTTTTTTAAGCTTCTAGTGAAATCTCCGTTTGTTCTGTCAGTGCTTGTCACCCGAAAGTGCACCAGGAAATGACGACACAAATAGGCGGGTCGACGCAGCGCGTCACCAGCTCTGCTGTGCTGAGCGAGGCGGAGCTCGCTACACAGATACGTGACGTCAACCAATCAATCACAGCGGTTGTAGTTCATTCCAAGCATTCATGGTAAACGTAGTTTTCTCACCCTCGACCAATGTAGTACCGGAAATGACGACAAAGTGGGTTGGTCGCAACGGCGTGCGTTCCCACTACAGCGAATCAGCGCTCGCTACGAGTGATTGACAGCTCCCAGCTCTCGTTTCATCCAATCACAGCTCATAAACAAACGTGTACTTGGACACGTAGCTCTGTAACGTTACCTTAGCACAGCAGATCACAACCTTATGGACTCTTAAAACAACTCAAACGCTACAAATTAACTTTCCAAAATTCTGAAACATGCGGCGAACACACCTAGACAGGCCAACTTAGTTACGCTCAGTAACACAGCACTGCAGCTGTTGAACAAACACGGACTCTCTCGGAGCGCGTCAAGGTCGGTTCTGGTCCACTTTTTCGTGGATCAGAAACTCGGGTCTGAACAGAACCACTATCCGACTACGTTCTAACAGTAATATGCTTCTTTGACCTGCTCTAAAATGTAAAATACCACAACAGCAATCTTGTAGATGTTAAATTAGCTTTCAGGCTTTTGACTCGGCGGTCAACAAAGCTTTGTGCCGGAGTCTGTGCGTGAACTGGGCCGAACGGAACCAGAACACCCCCACAGACCACGGGCTGACAGAACTTCACCTAAAAGCTCCCACAGCGTGTCAAGGAGTTGAACAATAACAATCTCTCAGCTTCAAATGATAAAAACATGCAGAATCTGCCTGCTTTGAACACTTCCAGCCAAAATCATTATCCTCAAGAGTTTAAAACTTGGATCCTCTTATGCAAACATGACGTTACAGTTCATGAGAAACCACAGATATCAATAAACTTTCAGAACCACGTACGAGGCCACCAGATGTAAGGGGTTATGAGGAGGTCAATATTAATACTGACCTCTTTACCTTAATTAATTTACTTATTCAGATTGAATAGTAAATTCACGGATTCTGTTCTTTTTCAGTTTACCCAATATTTCTGTGATCTTTATGATGGATAAATAAACAGAGCCATTAAGTGACAATGGACATTGACTTAGTTTGATATGTCAAAGAGACACTATCATTTATTTAAAATGAATCAACTAAATTAACACCATTACACTTGATTGACATGATTTCACTTTCTTTCAATTTAAAACGTCAGCACACTTAAATTCAACACAACAGACTTCAATATTGGATGTTAACATATTTAGTCTGTGGGCTCTTCAGCTTAATTATAGTTTCCAGCTTAGATAGAGAGGGGAAAGAGTAGGAGGAAAGATTTAAGAAGAAATTATCGTGAGCATGATACCAGAGTGACACTTCTCCTCCGACTTCTGCTAAAATCCAGGTACGTTTTGTAAACAGCTCTTTACCTTTTGACGACGGCCCGGTAAGAGGGAAGACCTTGTAGCTTTTCAGATGCACGGGTCCTTGTGGGAACCAGTACAATACCTTCAAGCAGGGTTCTGGTTTACGTTTTCCAACGTCTCCTGGTTTTCGCTTGGTCATCAGAGAATATGTCAGCTTCAGGCCTCTGACTTCAAGATAAACTTATTCCAGGAAGGAATAACAAAGTTTTTGAGCTTACGCTCGAAGTGGACCCATAACAACATGTTATCAGTCCCAGCTGGATGACGAGTCCTTAGCGCGTGACTGTTGTTCATTCAGCTCTTTGGAAAGTTCACATCATCTTTCGAAGCTCCCAGAAACTCTGCAGGAACTTTCTCGTTCCTTCCAAACTCTTGTAGACTCTTGCAGACTCTGCGTTCCAGCCACAGCTTAGAACTTAAAGCAGGAACAAAGAGAGGAGTGAGCTTGTGTTATCGCGACCCAAGGTTACAGCCCGAGCAGAGGGAAATTGTTTAGGAAAAGACAGAGCAGCTGGAGCCCTTTTCAGGAGAAACAACGGATTAAACTGTCTTCTTATTTCTAAACAAAACAGTCGGGTCTCTGTGACCCGAGATTTCACCTTTAACACAGCAGTGAACACAGTTTAACTCTTAAAGAATAACACAGCTTAAAAGCACACATCATGAAAATGACAAAAGTTATTCTTTTGATCACATCAGCCTAAAATCAAAGATAGAAATAGTCTCTTATTGGTGACTATGTTATCAGATTATAGCTAAATGAATGATTTTGTAGTAAATGTCTTGCTTTACTGAGAGGTCAGTAAAGGTCATCACTGGACAGTTCAAAAACCTTAATTTGACCCTGGGTAGGTCCACTACATCTCCCCCCTTTTGGAAGCCATCGCCAGTCCTTGGGGATGGGGTCCAACACGAAAGGAAACCTTGAACTGTCTTTGATCTTGAAGTAATCCAGCAAGTGGAAAAGAAAAATCAAAAATTATAATCCCATAAAGTTTTTGGAAATTTCATACTGTTCGGAGGTAATCCCATTGCGAAAAGCTTTTAATCCTTTGGAAAACAAAGTCTGTTAACTCTTGGAAAACAAAGTCTGTGATCCCTTGGAAAGCAAAGTCTTATAATCCACAGCGGTAATTCCACAGCAGTAAATCCCAACGATTAGTTTTGTTGATTGATCAGCAACAATTGTTTTCATAATCAGCATGTAGAGGGGATCCCTCGATTGACGCAGAGGAGGCGGCCCTTGGACGAAGGTTGAAGACCAAGCGTTGGAGCTGCAGGTCCCCACATCGAAGGTTGTTGGCTGGTTGGTTTCCAGTCAGTGCCACTCTGGTTCTATGTGTCATGCAATTATGTGGTTTTTTAGGTGGGCTTATGATTGGGATTTTACATTAGGCCCTACCTATATGCACCTGGTATGTAAGCTATCATGGTTTAGATCAGCTACAATTACCAATTAAGGGGTGGATCAATTCTGTAAAATTAGATATAGGGATCTGTACCTATAAAATTTTGGAGGGCTTCTGTAACGAAGGCCTCTAATTCCAAACTATTCCTCCATTCATTACTTAGTTTAGGTTAAACTAAAATAAAAATGAAATATAGTTTGATCTAAATGTCTGTTGTCTTTTAGACGAACGACGTAGGATTTGGTATTCCTAATAAATTTTGAAGTCTATGGCGAGACTCATCAAAATGAATAGATAATCTAGAATAGAAACGATCGAATCGGTTCAATTTAGAAATTGTGAGGTCAATGTAGTTTATGGTACCTTGAGTAGCTTTAAACTACATTGACTCTTCGACGATTGAGATTTAACAAAACGAACTGCATGTTGGCATAGTTAAATCCATATCATTCATTAACCAATGTTAATACAAAACCTTTTTGGCTGGGAGTGTTCAGAACCAAACAATATCTCAACTAATGACAACAGTAATGACTAAACAACAAGGAAACAACGTTTCACTGCTTCGACACACTCTTGTCGTCAGATTCCAAAGTGCAACACACAAGAAAAACAGGTCTCAACTTTATGACCGAGGTCAAATTAAATCTCGTGGATTTAAACGGTTGTTAAGGTTAGTTTTTTGTTGTGGGTTTTAGGCTTAGCGTTTCTAAGTTCAAATTGGACAATGCGACTTATAGGGTGGGAATATGGTAGTTTAAACCTGATTAGTTTATTTACTAACTTGTGTTTGGACGACCTTATTATCCCATGAAGTCGGTGTGTTTGTGAGATCTTTGTCTTTTGTGGAGTCATTGAACGCCTTGTAAGGTTTGATCTGATTTCGATGTACCCATTTAGCAATTGGCTCTTTGCGGCCTTTGCTGATTTTGATTTCGTAGACGACTGAGGACACTTTGTCTGTTATCAGATGAGGTCCAGTCCACCTGGGCATTAGTTTGCGGGCGAGAGTTCCGGTCTCGGACCCTCCTTTCCCGGTTGCTGGGGCGAACGTATAGTACCAGACTCTGTCTCCCACTTGGAGTTCATTGTGAGAGGCCTTTTGGTCATAGTACGCCTTACGTCCTTCAGCAGATTTTTCCAGGTTTTTCTGGGCGAAAGCAAAAGTGTTTCTGAGGTGTACATTCAAATCTTTGTCTTTGGCATGGCCTAACATCACCCCCCTTTGGTCATGGGGGACCACGAGCACAGGTGAGGACGTCCGTCCATGGGCACAAGTTAGGATGCCACCGTTTAGTTTAAGCTGTTCGCGCAGCTGAGAGAAGACGGTACACAGGAATCGTTTAGGTTTTGGCCAACGTATCTTCTTACGTTTACCTCTTTCCGTGTAATTCAGGTGTGTCACAACTGTCGGCGCAGTCGCAGGTGTGTCTGATTGTACAGACTGCGATGGGTCACTGTCGTTGTGTGTGTCTTCCCACTTCTTGACTGAAGAGAGGCTCTTTGAGTCTGTAAAAACTATTTCATTTCTGAGTAGTTCTAGACTCAAATGTTCCTGAACCAAGGTTTCATTGAAAGCTTGGCTGATAGCCGATTTACCTGTCCCAGGGGACAGTACAGCAGCCTCGGTGTGGGGTCCTTGGATCTCCACACCTTCTCTACCTGTGGTAGGTAATGTGAGTTTGCCCCCTTCTTGTCTGAAGAGGGGTCCTCGTAGTCTGCAACAATGATGTCCAAGTGACTGTCAGCGTTTGGTTGACTGTCATTTTCTGGACTCAGATGCCCTTGAACCAAGGTTTCATTGAAAGCTTGGTTGATTGCCGAATTACCTGTCTCCGAGGACAGTACAGCGTCTTCGGTGTGGGATCCTTGATCTCAACACCTTTCACTACCTGTGGTAGGCAGTGGTCAGGGAGTGCTGAATGTGTCAGCTCACAGAGGAGGTTCTCTTGTTGGGCCGGAGTTTGGTCCAACTTTTGGGTCTCTTCTGTCTCACCTGTAGTTGAAGGTTCACTTACCGGGCTCTCGTCCTCGGATGAGGTGTCCCGTGTGTCCTTTGCGGTACCTGCGGTTAGGCAGTCTGTATCGCAACTAGGAGCACTTTTATTGGCAGGGGTTTTCTCACTGTGCTCCACATTTTCCGTCGACCATAATCTATAATCGCGTTGAAGCGGTTTATAAAATCTTGGCCAACCAAAAATGGGAATGAGTCAAGTTTAGACACGTACACCGGGTGGTGTAGTGTCATTTCGCCAATCTTCATGTGAACCATAGCCATAGCTGTTAGGGTTGTTCTCGTCTCTGCGAGACCCTGTAGCTTAATAGCACATTTCTCAAAGGGTATTTGCCTGTCAACACCGTTAGCGGCGGTCCTCAGCTCCTCGAACAGCTTGGCCGACATAATGGTTATATCAGCACTACCATCCAGGAGGGCTTCACGCTCAAGGACACCTTCCAGTGTGATAGGCAGGTAAGCTTTCTTAGCCACCCCCCTTTGTATAAAGTTACACAGAAACCTCACAGGTCTTGGCCCACGTTTCTGTTCACGTGTGACTCTGTCTGTGTAATCTTGCTTACTGTCAGCATCTTGTTGGCTGTCAGCATCATGACCTTCAGGATGTTGTTGTGTGTCAGCAATTGGTTTGCTGTCAACATCCATGGCAATGTAGGTAGTAGTGTGCGCTGAGTTAACCATGTGCTCTGAGTTATCAAAGACAAGGTCACTCAATGTACCAGTTCGGTCATCCTCTGTATCATTCAAGTTTTCAAACAACCAACTTATGTCCACTATCTCCTCAGAGCATAGAGGTATGTTGCCTTTTTTCTGGAACTTCCTGTGATTTTTGCTACTCCCGGACTGTCCAGTCCGCAGTGCAGGGGCAGGGCCTTTGCTCGGTGTAGACCGCGGAGGGTCACTTAAAGAGCGGGCGTCCACCGTTTGTGGTTTTTTGCTTATCTCGGGCAGCTTCGTCCGAGGTGCAGGGACAGGACGTGTGCTCGTCCTTTGAAATCGTTTTATGTACTCTGGGTCTTGTCTGAGCCACTCTGGCTCATTGTTCCAGCGGGCAGGTTCCTGTTGTGGTTTGTTAGTTTGAAAAACATGTTTTTTCTCGCCTTTTTTAGGAGAGGGAGTTGATGAACTTGTCCCTTCCAGCTCCAGCGAGTGGGATTTGACCTTTTCTTGGTAATGTAGTTCACGCTCTGGTTTTGTTTTTAACCAGATCGGGTCAGGGAGTTGACGAACATCAAAACCATTTATAGCACGCCGATTCTCTAATCTCACGTTTTAACTCAAGGCGTTCTTGGCGAAGTTCTTCTTTTTTAACCAGATCGGGTCAGGGAGTTGACGAACATCAAAACCATTTATAGCACGCCGTTTTATTTTTAATTGCTCAATCTCACTTTTTAACTCAAGTTGTTCTTGTTGAAAATTTTCTCTTCTGCGAATGTTATCTTGCCTGAACAATTCAAGTATTTCTGTGTGCAGCTGTAAAGCTTCATCACAATCGTTATCTCCCATCTTTTTGTTTTGAATTTGTTTGATCTCACGTTTTAACTTAAGTTTTTCTTGTTGAAAAGTTTCTCTTCTGCGAATGTTACTAAGCCTTAACGATTCAAGCTTTGCTGTGAGCAGCTGTAAAGCTTGATCATAATTGTTATCTCCCATCTTTTAGTTTTGATTTTGTGTGAAAAAAATCAAAAGATTGTTCTCATGTTAGTGTTTGCAAATAAATATTCACTTTTAATGTAGCACTGAGTCAAATAAACTAATCAGCTGAGGTTTACGCGTTTCACTGTGTAATAAGTATTCATAGGTACCTTATTTCAGGTTTTTACCCTCAATGAACTTTGTAAAAGTTAAATGCACTCTTGCAGTGTTAACTTTAAAATAGAACTTACGTTCAAACAACAGTTACTAACTAACCCAAGCAGCCTGATTTCCGTTTTTCTTACTCAAACGCTTATAAAAGAGGGCTGACTTAAATGCAATGACTTCACTAAAATGTGACAGGATGCTGCTTGAGCATGCCTTTAAAAAGATGTCTTGCAGTCTCAGTGAAACTGATTTTGTACTGCATTTGACAGTTATCAGGAGTGAAAAATGTAATTTTGTTTGTTATTTTAAACTTTTTATTTAAAATAAACTGGAGTCATTAATTTTACACAGAAAAACGTTAAAAATGCGATTTTTAACTAAAAGTGTACAGATGTACAACAATTCTGTTTAAAATTCAGAGATGTGAAGAGCTTAATGTGGAAATTCTCTGTTCTCCATCATTTTTTTTTTTTTTTATTTAATTTGAAAATTAAAATAAAAAAATGCTTTTTGAGTGTTATTTTAAATCTCTTCAGTATTTAAAATGAGCACAAATTGTGTGTCTGTACCTCTGTTATACTAAAATTTGTATTTAGAATAAACAGGAGTTTTTGTTTGTGTACAGAACAATTTTAAAAGCTGGTAATTCACCATAAAAATGCTGACTTTTTATGATGTTTTTTGTGAATGTGACTGTTCGTCACTGAAAGTGCACCAGGAAATGACGACACAAATAGGCGGGTCGACGCAGCGCGTCACCAGCTCTGCTGTGCTGAGCGAGGCGGAGCTCGCTACACAGATACGTGACGTCAACCAATCAATCACAGTGCTTGTAGTCCCTTTCCCAAGCGTTCATGGTTAATGAAGTTCTTACCTTCGACCAATGTAGCGCCGGAAAGGGAAATAAGAACACAGAGAGGAGTTCACTTGCCTTATCATACCCAAGGTTAAAGCCAGAGCAGAGGGAAATGTTTAGGAACAGACAGAGAAAGCTGGAGCCTTGTTCATGAAAAACAACTGATTAAACTGTCTTCTTATTTCTAAACAAAACAGTCGGGTCTCTGTGACCCGATATTTCCCTTTAACACAGCAGTGGACACAGTTTAACTCTCACAGAATAACACAGCTTAAAAAGCACACATCATGAAAATGACAAAAGTTATTCTTTTGATCACATCAGCCTAAAATCAAGGATAGAAATAGTCTCTTTTGGTGACTATATTTATCAGATTATAGCTAAATGAATGATTTTGTAGTAAATGTCTTGCTTCACTGAGAGGTCAGTAAAGGTCATCACTGGACAGTTCAAAAGTACACAGGTGTCTTAAAAGTGGACAAGGTCATGTCCACTACAACACCCTAATCTTCAACGTCTTTGGCTATGGCCACTGGGATGGTACGACAGCAGCTGTCTGGATTTTCAAGCCCGGTCGGACGCATCATCTTGGGCGCCAGGGCACCTCTACTTGTGAGCAGTGCGAAAACAGGTGGCATCTGTTTTCCAAATTGTTATGTACCCTAGAGGTAAGACAGTTTTTAAAAACATTGTTTTGTTTGGGTTGGCTACAGTCTGCTAAACAAACAGCAACAACCTACTGCAACATTTTTTTTACTCAGCTTGTCATAATCAGGCTTGATTAGGCAGAGCTGCTGCCAAACTGCAGATCCTACCTATAAAACTTTAGGCTGTGGTTTGAAGAATGGTGGAGCCTTGCTGAGAGCAAGTGTGGAGTGTTGAATGCCAGCTGAGGTTGGTGGACGCAAGCTGGGACTTGTTGGAACTACTTGGGGATCCTGTTGCAGGTAAACCAAGTTTTGATCAAAGCAGTTGTATGCTGCAATTATGTGTGTGTTCAGGTGTGTTCTCCACCCACCCTGGCCACCTGGTGTTGAGCTAAGGCTCTTTAAATCCTGGTGCTGTCTAAACGGCACATGTAGAGCAAAGGGTGCTCTTGTAACAGCTCTGGTGCTTACTAAGGGCCAGTTTACACGGCGCGTATTTTGAGTGTAACCGCTACTTTCTCTTTGCGACTTTGCTTATCACCTACACGACACCGCTGGCCCCCCTCGATGACACCGATAGTTTTCTGAGCCTGCTCCCAAAGTGGAACTTTTTCGCTGCACCCCCGCTGATAATATAAACATCTCCTGCTGATCTTTTGTGTCAACCACATGCGCGCAGCCCGCACGCGCGGGGCAGGCTGACATTTCACGTGTCACGCTGCTCAATATAACAGTTTAACAATAATAAACAGTATTTATGTTAGCGTGGGAGATGTTTAAATTTATCTGAACTGTACAGTATCTATCTGGACTCGTTACATTTTTTAAACAGTGCGTAACGTGCTGTGAAAATGAAGACACCAGGTTTATTTATTTATTTATTTATTCAGCAGCACAAATTTTACAACGCAAACACTGAGAATTAAACTGAACACTATTAAAAACACGTGAACCGAACTGTAACTACGTTAATGAACTGGACTCTTGCTGTGTGTTCATCTGGACCCATCAGAACCGCCGAACCGTCTGCCTGTTTGGAACGACAGCTTCTCCACCTGGCAGAAATAAATAAATAAATAAAAACTCCGTTGTTGTGTGATCAAAGTAAACACAAGCAAACATATTAAGAACGTTGATTTACCTGCTGTAAGTCAGCTGTTTATCACGGAGTAAAGTCAGACTTCATCCTCATCGACTCGGTTCTGGTCCACAGTCAGCAACTGGTGCAGCTTGTTAGATGAAGAGGTCCCGGCCGCTTGGTGTCAAATAGTGTCGACTCTTATCCAAAATCCAGCTTTAACTTGTTGTTGTTAGCTCAGCTTTTAGCACAAAAGAAACTAGCAGACTGCCAGCAGAGTGACGCAGCACACATGCGCAGTGGGTGAAGGTTCAGCAGGACGCATGCGCAGTGGGTGTAAGCGGGGGGGCATGAGGGAGGGGGGAGATTCGAGCAGATCCATGTCAGATCCGTGTCAACGCAAAACTTTTAAACTAATTAACATGCCCAAAAGTTATGTTTCCCCCACACAGTATCCGTGTAAACAGGGCCTAAGGTTGTGTGAAGCTAGTGGAGGCTAGTGAAAGCTAGTGTAAGCTCGTTTAAAGCACGTGGTGGTCAATTGAAGTCAGCTAAGGTTTGTAAGAACCAGTTGAAGATACACTTAAGATAAAGCTGAGTGTTGATTGACAGCCTTGGTGCTGTGAGGTGTACAAACATTGGGGAAAGCTCCACCTTCTCCATTTGTTTGTGAGTTTGTTCCAGGGGGAGTAGTAATTGAGCCGTTTGAGCTCTTAAAAACGACTGATTGTTAATTAGAGTTCTGTGTGGGTTGAGGCTCCTTACGAGCCAGTTTAATCTTTTGCCTAAACTTTGGAGGTGTGGGCCTGTGCCACTGAGGCTTGTTTGAGTTAAATTTTAAGAGAAACTGAGGGGGCAGTGTTTGGGCAGTTGTCCAGGAGGGGGACAGCTGGGTTTAACAGTGAGGGACTGTTACCCTTTTTCTTTTTTTTTTCTAGTTATACTTTTGACTGTGTGAGTGCTGGTAGTCCTATTTTCACCTTTTATTTATGTAGAGGGACTTTTGTAAGGTAGATCGTTGCCTGGGGAGACACGACGGCCCTGTACGGGGTTGGGTTTGCCTGGGTGGCGTTTTATTCCTTTTGACCAGACTTACCGGTCCATCACTTCTTTGAACTTTTTATTATTTAGTTTTTCTTTTGGATGCTGAACCAGACTAGGACGCTCCAGTCCTGGTGGAAGAAGCCTGGGAGGACCTTGCCAGTCTGGAGTGCTTTATTTTAGGTTCAATAAAAGTTGTTTTAATTCTTTTCTGTGTCCAGTGTCCACTTTATACGTTTTGGCTGTTTACGGTCGTAACATATAAAATGGGGGCTCGTCCAGGATGTGAATGAATGAGCTGTTTAGGCTAGTTTAGGAGTTGTGCTGGATCTGAATGAACGAGCTAATTTAGTTTGCTGTGATTCAGTAGTCATCTGGGATTGACTGAATGTACTAGTTTGTGTTTGTACAAACGGTAGTAGTAAGCTGCGTGTTTTTTCTGTGCACCTGCTGTGCATGTTGGTGGTGGTCTGTTTTTGAACAGACATTGTTTGAGCTTGGGTGCTTAAATATTTAATGGGGGCTCGTTGCTGAGCTAGATTAGTTAAAACACAGTGTTTGTGACATGAAGTTTCACAAATAGTCTTGAGCTGTGTTTCTGTGTGTTCCGTGCGATGTACAGCTGACGCACCTGATGGTGTTTGGCTGGTTGGACAGTTCTGCTGTTCACATTTTTGGGGGGGCTTGTCAAAAGCGTGAACTTTAAAATTTTGTCACCTCAAGTTTGTGAAGGACTTGACTTCAGCAGTTGGAAGCTGGCTGAAGCTTCTCTTTGGTGCTGATTACACTGAGTACTATCAGCTGTGTGTGTATGTGCTGTTGCTTGTGATACATTCAAGGACAGTAGGGCATTTGTGTTTTGGTTCACTGTGATCTGTGTACTGAAAACTTGGTGGTGAGCCGTTTTGGGTAAGCTGTTTAAAAAAAACTGTTTTTTACTCAACAACATGGCTTTCAATTTAAGGAAATTTGTTGAACAGCCTACAGTGCAGGTCTTTGCAGACTGCACATAAGAACAGAAGCGGAGTGTAGCAAACCATTTTAACATTGACATTAGAAAATATGCTGATGATGAATGGTTGGAGTGTGAAATATTGTGTGAATTAAATCAGCTTAGGATTTTTCCTGAGATAAATGAGCAACTACGTTTGAGAGAAAAGCAGGAGGAAGATGAAAGATGGATGGCACTTAGAAGAAAGGAGCTTGAAGGGAAGCGAGCTGCTCTTGAGCAGGAGCGAGCTGTTTTAAAAGAAAAACAAGAGCGTGAACTATAGTTTTTAAAAAAGCAGGTACAAGAGAGACAGCTCGCACACCAAGCTTTTCTGAATAAACAAGAAGAACGACAAGCTGCTTTGGAGAGATGCCAAGCTGCTTTGGAGGAGAAAAAGCGTCTTCGGGAACAAGAAGAATTAAGACTTCAAGCTGCCCTGGATGAGGAGATGAGTCTTTTGGAGCAAGAAAAATTGAAGTTGCTGAGAGAGTTGGAGCAAGAAAGATTGGAGTCACAGGGAGAAATAAAGCTCCATGCTGAACAACTGGAAAAACAACCTTCATGTTCCACTACGTCTCACCCAAAGTTAACATCAGTCCCAGAGCCTTGCATTCAAGTAGGTGAGCCTCTCACACTTCAAAATGAAGATGACATCAATTTGGGTGACAGTTTCTTTTTATTTCATGAAATTAAACATGAAACTGAACCTGTAACTGAACAGACTCCAGTTAAGCTAGATGGGGATTTGAAGAACTTTGAACTGAATGAACATGCCATTGAACTAAGTGAATGTTTTTTTATTCAGTTCTGAAGCAGAGGAAGTCCCAATGAGCTTAACTGATGAAGACCCAGAAGAAACAGTTCCTCCTGTTTCTTTGTGTTCTTTTGTAGCTCCTGTAGAAAACAAAGAAGGAGTTGTGAAAAATGATGTTGTGGACTTAAACGATAGTTTTATGATGAGTCCTGAAGAGAAACAAGTTCCTATAAAAACGGAAAGGTTTGTAGAGGAATTGGATGAAGCAAAAGTCTCGCTGTCAAGACAACAGTTGACTGATCTTCAGAAAGAATATGACATCGATATGGGGGACAGTCTTCATCTGCTGTTTAAAACTGAACATCTCCTAGTTCAGTCAGGAGGACCTGAAAATGTCAAAGAAGGTGAAGTCACATAAAACAATTCCACCTGTTCCTTTGTGTTCTCTTGCAGAGAACAATGAAAGAGTTGTGAAGGACAATGTGCAACTGATGACTAAAAGTGCAACAGAAAATGCATTTTACTGTCTGTGAAATGTGAGGTACTGCAGCCTTACAATGAACACATTGTATATGATTCTGTGTCTAACTGTCTCTGTGTTTACAGTGTGACTGAGAGCAGAGCTGTCGCAACTGACACAGAGATGCTGTCTGGTGCAGAGAATGAGGACAGATCCCCTCTGACTGTCATGTCCAGTATTCAATCACACACTGGCAACATTAACTGTGGTGTTAGTATTTGTTTGGGGTCTATTGCTAAGAAAAAGTTTTTCAGGGTAAACCCAGACAAGCGTCGCTTGTTTGGTTTTAAAACTTTTTGAGTATGACTGAAAAATTTGTTAGCGGATTGATGACTTGTTTTTAATGATGTTTTTAGTCCATTTAGGTGATGTGACAGCTACATTTTAACCTCTAAGGTCCTGTTTCTTTTGTATGGGTGGATGTGCGATGTTTTCCCCTAACATACACGTCACCCCCATACAAAATAGCGGTGGAGGTGTTATGTACCCTAGAGGTAAGAGTTTTTAAAAACATCATTGTTTTGTTTGAGTTGGCTACAGTCTGCTAAACAAACAGCAGCAAAAAACTGCAACTTTTTTTTTACTCAGCTTGTCATAATCTTGCTCGATTAGGCAGTGCTGCTGCCAAACTGCATATCCTACCTATAAAACTTTAGGCTGTGGTTTGAAGAGTGGTGGAACCTTGTTGAGAGCAAGTGTGGAGTGTTGAATGCCAGCTGAGGTTGGTAGAAGCAAGCTGGGGCTTGTTGGAACTACTTGGGGATCCTGTTGCAGGTAAACCAAGTTTTGATCAAAGCAGTTGTATGCTGCATGTATGTATGTGTTCAGGTGTGTTCTCCATCCACCCTGGCCACCTGGTGTTGAGCTAAGGCTCTTTAAAGTCTGGTGCTGTCCAAACAGCACATGTGGAGCAAAGGGTGCTCTTGTAACAGCTCTGGAGCTTACTAGGGTTATGTGAAGCTAGTGGAGGCTAGTGAAAGCTAGTGTAAGCTTGTTTAAAGCAAGTGGTGGTCAGATGAAGTCAGCGAAGGTTTGTAGGAACCAGCTAAAGATACACTTAAGATAAAGCTGAGTGTTGATTGACAACCTTGGTGCTATGAGGTGTACAAACATTGGGGAAAGCTCCACCTTCTCCATATGTTTGTGAGTTTGCTCCAGGGGAAGTAGTAAATGAGCTGTTTGAGATCTTAAAAACGACTCTGATAGTTAATTAGAGTTCTGTGTGGGTTGAGGCTCCTTAAGAGCCAGTTGAATCTTTTGTCTAAACTTAAGAGGTGTAGGCCTGTGCCACTGAGGCCTGTTTGAGTTAAATTTTAGGAGACACTGAGGGCAATGTTTGGGCAGTTGTCCAGGAGGGGGACAGCTGGGGTTAACAGTGAGGGATTGTTACCCTTTTTCTTTTTTCTTTCTAGTTATACTTTTGACTACTTGAGTGCTGGTAGTCCTATTTTCGCCTTTTGTTTGAGTAGAGGGACTTTTGTAAGGTAGATCGTTGCCTGGGGAGACACGATGGCCCTGTACAGGGTTGGGTTTGCCTGGGTGGCATTTTATTCCTTTTGGCCAAACTCACCGGTCCACCATTTCTTTGAACTTTTTATTATTTAGTTTTTCTTTTGGATGCTGAACCAGACGAGGACGCTCCAGTCCTGGTGGGAGAAGCCTGAGAGGACCTTGCCAGCCTAGAGTGCTTTATTTTAGGTTCAATAAAATTAGTTTTAATTATTTTCTGTGTCCAGTGTCCACTTTATATGTTTTGGCTGTTTACGGTCATAACACCAATGGCGTTCTGATCACAATGAGGATCCAGTCTTTGGTATAGTACCCACCATTCTGGAGTTTCTCCAGTCTCTCCTTGTTAAGGGTCGCTCTCCGACGTATAAAGTCTATGCAGCAACAATATCATCTAATCACGCTGGCATCAATGGCCATACGGTCTAATCTAGTCTCTTTCTTTCTGCATGGTGCCCGTAGGTTACACCCGCCGACCGCTACACGAGCACCAGGTTGGGATCTGGCCTTGGTTCTCGATGCTTTGTGCTACCCTCCGTTCGAGTCTCTGACGCAGGCGGACCTCAAGTGACTTTCATGTAAGATGGCCTTTCTGCTGGCTATTGCCTCAGCAAAGAGGGTCAGCGAGCTACATGCTCTCTCAGTCAACCCCTCATGTCTCAGATAGGGCCCTGAGGGCTCTGATGTTACCTTGTGGCCGAACACTGCATTTGTGCCAAAGGTGTTATCTCACTCTTAATGTAACTAACCGTTAAGGCTGGCACGTTTTCAACCTACGTCTGACGAGGGGTCTGCAATATTGTGCCCAATGAGAGCACTGGAGGCATAAGCTGCAGCTACTGCCGTTATACGATGTTCGGACCAGCTGTTTGTGTGTTACGGAGGCCCTAGTTTAGGCTATCCTCTTTCCAAGCAGCGCCTCTCCCACTGGATCGTGGATGTCATCTGCCACGCCTAAGCAGCAGGGCATGGCCCCCTGCCGGTCGGAGCAAAGGTGCACAGAGTGTGCCCGCTTCCTAGGCTGCCCTGAGAGGGATTCTGCTGGAAGCAATATGTGCTGCCGCAATATGTGCTGCCGCATTTCCCAAGCACGTTTCCCAAGCACGTTCACCAGATTCTACAGGGTTAATGAGGCCACCCTTCATCCCCTGGGCCAGGTTCTTCTGCAAGGGTCCTCGGGGCCTCCTTAGTGAGGTATGTGCTCAGGATTCCTTGTGACATTGTTGGTATTCGTCATTCAGGGCTCTCAGCACCGCCCTCTGGCAGTCGGGAGGGATGAAATAAAACGAAAGTTACATAACTACGGTTCTATGAATCCCGGATGACCATCAGAGCTTCTCTGTCACTCAGAATCCTCGCCTTCAGCAAGAAGATTCTGTAGGAGCAAAGCGGCAGATGATGCCAGGCTATATAGACTCAGATTGGTCATCTGTCACACCATCAAACCTGTGAGTTTTTTGATATTACTCGAACAGTGCATGCGCCAAGGGAACATTCAGTGCTTTCAGCCATATCTGTCAAGTCTCCCGTTTTGGCCGGGAAACTACCGGATTTTACCCCTCTTTCCCGACGTCATCTCGAATTATTATTTTCCCGGAAAAAAACAACATTCCAGTGCCTCTGTCACTAGCCTAGCGAGAACTGCCACCTGCAGTAGCCTCGGTGGCAGTTCTCGCGATGTTAGTGCTGCTAGCGGCCGGGAACAAACCCGGAAACCCGGAAAAACACAACAGAGAATGTAACGAGAGAGGAGGTATCCCTGCCAAATAAGTTAAGACTTCGTGTAAATATCTTGAAAAATGGGACAGCGAATTTAAAGAAGAGTAGGCTGGGACACAATTACGCGTTTTGTAAGATTTGTAACTGCGACTTTAGTGTCTCTCATGGGGGAAGGAACGATGTCCGTCAGCATGAAAAATCCGTCAAGCACAAACGTGGGCTAGAGGCAAGAATGTTCACAGCATTTCACTGTCAACAAAGGTAGGCCTATCAGATTGTGATCACATAACTGGTTTGTAAGTGGCTGATAGGTAGTTATTTTAGATTTCTTGTAAACCTGTCTTAAAGGTGCACTATGTAACTTTGTAGTGCAGTCTGTAACTTTTCTAACAATATATTTTTAACATATTTCTTCACTCTGTCACTATCTACTGACAGACTGATGTTAGACAAAGTAATCTCTGAAAAAAACTATAGTCCCCTTGCTTCTCTATCAGCATTTATAAAAACACTAAAAACACAGAGTGACCCGCCATTAACCAGCCAATAAAAACAGTTTGTAACCAGCCAATAAAAACAGAGCTTGAATTTGAATCAGCCAATAAAAACAGAGCTTGAATTTGAATTTCAGCAGGGCCAGGTGGAGCAGAGCCATATATGGCTCTGAGGGGGAGGGATCAGAATGCATTGCCTGTTGAAAATTTTTTTAAGTTCTGCACTCTACAGAAAGTTACACATAGCACCTGTAAGGGGTCCTGGACTTTGGTTGGGCTAGTGCAGGGGTCTGCAACCTGCGGTTCTGGAGCCACATGTGGCACTTTGCTCCCTCTTTAGTGGCTCTTTCAAGCTTTAGCTAAAACTGACATGAAACTGAATTTTATTGGTGGTACAAACAACAAAAAAGAATGAATTCAAACAGATTTGATGCCATTTCTTTTACAAATATGTGAACACTGGAGCGAGTACGAGTAAAACATACTTTAATTTGATGCTTTATTTCTTTTCATGAAGAACTGTCTGCATAGTTTATATATATATATATTTTTTTTAATTTAAAAACAGATAAACACTGAAAACTTCCCCTTTACAAGAATCTGGTCTTTTTCTTTAATAAATGTTAAAAAGCATTAGATATATTTTGCTTTATAGTGTGACCCTTACTAGCCACAAAATCCCCTCCAGCAAACCTAAAGTGGCCCATGGGCCACCAGTTGATAACCACGGTTGTAGCAGGTTGTTGCGGCTCTGGACATGTTTAATGTAGTGAACAACGGTGAAAAACGGCTCTTTTTATGGTAAAGGTTGCAGACCCCTGGAGTGGGATGGCTCGGAGTACCCGGCAGAAAATTTCCCTTATTTATTAAATCCAAAACTTGACAGGTATGGCTTTCAGCACTGCCCTCTGGCGGTCATCTGGGATTCAAAGAACCGTAGTTAGTTACATATGTAACTTTAGTTTTATTTTTCCCCATCCTCCACACATTTTAAAACCTGGAAACTACTAAACGCTACTTCCATAAAACTGTGATGAACCCTGTGTGCAAGAAGTTTTCGAGTTCATCATACTTGGGAAAATCTGGATGAGAAACTCTACTTCCTCCTGGAAGTTTCGATGAGGGAACTCTTGGTGGGTTGGCTTCATAAAGTTCTTGCGGGAGTAGAAGAAATTCTGCCAGAAAACATGAACAAAGTGGTTGGCGCTAAATTCACGATGCCCACACTAACATCTGCTAAGAGCTCCAGATGTTTGAATCGGTCTAACCTCAATAGTGTCGAAGCCGCAGTACTCCCTGGCGAGTTCCAGCAGTGGCACCAGTGCTTGCAGTAAGAGGGTGGTTCCACATGTCTTCAAAATGAAACGTCTCTTGGAGACAAACATGCTACTCTCACTGCAAGTAAATGAGGAAAAAAAAGAAAAAAAGAAGGTTTTATAGTCAAACTACAACCATACAGTATGTAAACCTCTAGGCCAATAATTGATGCCACAATGCAAAGCCGTCTTCTTCTTCCGGCTTTTCCCTCTTTAGAGGTCGCCACAGCGAGTCGTCATCCTCCACCTCACTCTGTCCTCACTCCAACTACCTTCATGTCCTCTCTAACTGCATCCATATATCTCCTCTTTGGCCTCACTCTTTGTCTTTTTCCTGGCAACTGCATTTCTAACATCCTTCTACCCATATACCCACTGTCCCTCCTCTGGACATGTCCAAACCATCACAGTCTGACCTCCCTAACTTTATCTCCCAGTTGTTCAACCTGTGCTGTACCTCTGATGATCTCATTCCTAATTTTATCCATCCTCATCACTCCTAAGGAGAACCTGAGCATCTTCATTTCTGCCACTTCTAGTTCTTTCCCCTGTCTTTTTGTCAATGCCACTGTCTCTAGACCATACAATATAGCTGGTCTCACCACTGTCTTGTAACTTTTCTTTTGACCTTTGCCGACATCTTTGTCACAAATCACTCCAGAAACTTTTCTCCATTCACTCCATCCTGCCTGGACTCTCTTTTTCATTTCTTTCTCACATTCCCCATTTTCCTGGATAGTGGACCCCAAGTACTTGAAGTCCTGCACCTTTGTGACCTCTGATCCTTGTAGTCTCACTGTTCCACCAACCTCCCTCTCATTCATGTACTGTACTCTGTCTTACTATGGCTGACTTTCATTCCTCTTTTTTCAAGTGCATACCTCCACCTCTCCAAGTTCTCTTCCACATGTTCCCTGTTCTCACCACAGATCACAATGTAATCTGCAAGCATCATAGACCATGGGGATTCCTGCCTGACCACATCTGTTTGTCGGTGTATCACAAGAGCAAACAAGAAGGGGCTCAGAGCCTATCCTTGATGCCATCCCGCTCCACCTTGAAGCTATCGGTCACTCCTACAGCACATCTCACCACTGTCCTGCTGTCCTCATACATGTCCTGTACCAGTCTAACATACTTTTCTGCCACTCCAGATTTCCTCATGCAATACCACACCTCCTCTCTTGGCACCCTGTCATATGTTTTTTCTAAATCCACAAACACACAATGGAGTTCTTTCTGACCCTCTCTGTACTTCATCAGCATTCTCAAAGCAAAGATGGCATCTGTGGTGCTCTTTCTTGGCATGAAACCATACTGTTGCTCACAGATAGTCACCTCTTGTCTAAGCCTTCCTTCCACAACTCTCCCAGATCTTCATCGTGTGGCTCATCAACTTAATTACTCTGTAGTTGCTACAACTCTGTACATCATTCTTTTTCTTAAAAATGGGTACCAGCAACTTCTTCGCTATTGTTCAGGCATTTTTCTCACCATCAAATATGCCATTGAATAGTTGAGTCAAAAACCTCACTGCCATCTCAATCTCTCCAAGCAATTTCCAAACCTCCACTGGAATGTCATCAGGTCCTACTGCCTTCCCCTTCTTCATTCTTTTCAGAACTTTCTGGACTTCACCCTCACTAATCTTTCCCACTTCCTGGTCCACAGTTTCTATGACCTCTACTATTCTTTCTCTTTCATTCTCTTCATTCATTAGCTCCTTAAAGTACTCCTTCCATCTTCCTGTCACACTCTCCTCACTTGTTAGAACATTACCATTCCTATCTTTAATAAGCCTAACCTGTTACACATCCTTTCCAGCCTGATCCCTCTGCTTTGCCTTAGCTACTTCCCTCTTTGCTCCATGTTCTATCTCCTTATATTCCTGTCTCCTCTCTTCGGTCCTCTCATTGTCATATTTCTTCTTGGCTTATCTCTTTCTTTGAATTGCGTCCTGCACTTCACCATTCCACCACCAGGTTTCCTCATCCATTCTCTGTCCATATGACAGACAAAGTACCTTCCTACCCACCCGTCTCTCTAATTGATGTTGCTGTAGTAGTACAGTCACTTGGAAGCCCTTTCTTATCACCCAGAGCCTTTAACAGTTCCTCTCTGAATTTATCACATTCTTCTTTCTTCAACTTCCACCATTTGGTCTTCTTCTCTGGTTTTACTCTTCTCTTCTTCACAACAACAGTCATTCTACACACAACCATCCGATGCTGTCTGGCCACGCTCTCCCCTTCCACAACCTTGCAGTCTCCAATCTCCCTCAGGTTTCCTCTTCTACACAGAATGTAGTCGACCTGCATACTCCTTCCTCCACTCTTATAGGTCACTCTATGTTCCTCCTTCTTTTGGAAATAGGTATTGACTATAGCCATTTCCATTCTCTTGGCAAAATTCACCACCATCTGTCCTTCCTGGTTTCTTTCCTTGACACCAAACCTACCCATCACTTCTTCATCCCGTCTCTTTTTTTCACCAACAGTTCCATTCAGGTCTGCTCCAATCATCACTCTTTTCTCCATGGGAATCCTCTCCAACACTTCATCCAGATCTTTCCTAAATGTATTTTTCTCCTCCCCAACACATCCAACCTATGGAGCATAACCACTGACAATGTTTAGCATCAGACATTCTACTTCTACCTTCAGGCACATCACCCTATCTGACACTCTTTACATCTACTACATTCTTTGCCAACTCCTCCTTCAGGACCACCCCTACTCCATTTCCCTTTATATCCACACCATGGTAAAACAGTTTGAACCCTACTCCAATGCTGCGAGCCTTGCTGCCTTTCCACTTGGTCTCTTGGATACATAAAACATCTACCTTTCTTCTATGCATCATGTCAGCCAGCTCTCTACCTTTGCCTGTCATTGTCCCCACATTTAGAGTTGCAACCCTCAGTCCTACATTGTTCACTTTCCTCTTCTCCCTCTGTCTCCCGATACATTTCCCTTCTCGGGGTCTTCAACTAACAGTAGCACAATTTCTGCCGGCACCCTGTTTGTCAACAGCACCAGTGGTGGCCATTGTTAACCCGGGCCTCAACAGATCCGGTATGGTTTCACTTTGATGAACTTGCATTATGGTTTTGGCAAAAGTGTTTTACATCGGATGCCATTCCTGACACAATCCTCACCATTTACCTGGGATTGGGACCGGCCCCAGAGATACACTGGCTTGTGCTCCCTAGTGGCTGGTTTGTCACATTGCAAAGCCTACAGCCCCTCTAAATAATTACCAAATCAAACGTACAATACTGAGCACTCACCTGAGTATATAAGCTTCCTGCTTGTCAGTCTTTGTCACACTTATGATCAAACAATGCACATTCTCCAAAAGTTTGTCCCACTCAAACCTGAACACAAGAAGGAATGACTATTAGACATTTTTACATTTCTCTTGGATTTCTATTTGATAAGTTTACATTTACTTTTTGAAATTCATTTTACAATTTTTTTTAGCTGGTTATGCAAATTCATTAATTCATTCAACTTTTATTTAGACAGGTTATTCTCATTGAGCCTCGTGGACTCATTTACGAGACCTGATTTCTTAAAGTGTGAAGACAACAGTGGATAACAACAACCACAATAGACAGACATAAACGAGGCATACTTTTTTTAAAACAAATCAAAACAGCAACCAAAAGGACAATCAAGAGTCAGTCAGAGTTTCTTTATTGTCATTTGCACCACATGTGGTACACATAATGAAACGAGACCATGTACACAGGGTCCCAACAGTAAAGAAGGAACAGTAAAGAAGAAGAAGGAAAAAAAAAGCTAGATTAAAGGCGATTTATAAAACTAAAAATAGGAACATGTCTGCATTGGTTCTTGTCAGGAACTTAAAGAGTTTTAAAGCCGTTTAAAGAGGTCAAGTTCAAGAGCTTCAGTTCTTTTCTCAAGATATTCCAGGAAACGGGAGCGGAATAGGTTCTTTTGCCAGGTTCAGTTTTCACTGAGGGAACACTGCAGGTAATAATGTCCTGAGAGTGCCCGTTGTAACTGCACTCACACAGAGCAGGGCTTAAAGTGAAGAAAAAAAATCCTGAGCCTGAAACTTTTTTGCGTTGTTGATAGAATAAAATTATAACATTTTGCCAACGTTTATTAAAAATGCTCTCTGAAAAGTGCAAACAACTGTTTTTAAACAATTCAGCTTCATGTAACAATGACTTACATGATGTTTCAATGTATCTAACTTAATGTAAAATATGTGCCCCAGAGAACTGCCCTGCAGCAAAAAAAACTCAAAAAGATTCAACGCCACATTGAACAGACACATTTCAGTCAATTCATCGCAATAAATTTAGAATACTTAATATCACAATCTAAAAGGAAGTTCCACAGAGCTGGTTTTAGGACTCCCAGCATTCTAAATAACTTTCACAGTAAGAGCTGGAGTCGTCTCCAGTATCAACACACAGATGTTTTGTGCAGTGAAAAAGTTTTTGTGAACACAGACTGTTAAAACTCTGATGAAAATGTCTTACCAGCATTAGCATCAGAAGCATTTGTAAGGGGTGGGGGCAGGCACACTGGTGGGAGGTCTGGGGGTCCTCCCCCAGAAATTTTGGAATAAAGTAGATGCCATTTCCTATATTCTGGTGTATTTTAATGGGTTAAACATCTATGTTTACCTACATAAGTAACTTGATTCAATAACTAGTTTAGAGAGTTAGGTCAAATTATTAATCAGTTCAACATTTCTTTTCACTGTTATGCCGACGATACACAGCTTTACATCAGGACTGGAGCATCCTCATCTTCCACCTTGTCATCTCCATCTTCACTCACTGCCCTCTCTGCCTGCCTGGAGGCAATTAGGGCATGGATGAATCAGAACTTTCTTCAATTAAACTGCTCCAAGACTGAGGCCATACTGATTGGCACCCCTCACCAGGTACAAACATCTACTATAACAACAATTTCCTTTTCTGGACAAGTCATCCCCCTCTCCACCTCTGTTACTAATCTTGGAATAAAAATGGACTCCAATCTTACATTTGAAAATCACATTAAGCATCTGTTTAAAACTTGCTTCTTCCATCTTCGAAACATCTCCAGACTTCGCCCATCCCTAATGGTGTGTTCACACAGAGCAGCGTTTTGAACCTCCAAAATGCTCCTCACGCACGCAAGTGGACGCACTTGTGAATGTAGCGTGTTCAAAACTGAACGCCAGAAGCTGCTGGGTGTGTGGGAGGAGCTTACCGGTACACAGAGCCCTGCACACGGTGTCCTGCTCACTCCGCCAGGCGAGGAGGAGCTGTTTATTTCCGTCTCTGTCGAGCAGACTTGACTGGTCGTGAAGGACTTGTCGCGAACACACAGCTACAATGAGTTTCTCTTCCATAGTTCACGAGCTCGCGGGTCTTTTCTTTTTTTTTCCGACAAACAATACGTCACATAGTGCGCGCGCACCCTCGTTTCCGCGTCACATAGGGACTCTCCCACTGCCCCCTCTCTTCTGCCCCCCGACTCTCCCTGATTGGTTGACACACCAACCAATCAGGTGGAGTTGAGCGGCGTTTGAAAAGTTTGAACCGCGAAATCTTCAACATGTTGAATGCTCGGTTTGGAGGTGGAAGCCGGTTCACGTGCACGAAAAAACGCTACTCAGCACGCTCAACACGCACGCGACCTGACGCCAGACGCCAGGAGGTGGCTGGAAGTGCGTCCACCATTGATTTTACATGGAGGCTGGAAGCTTGCAGCTTGAAAACGCTGCTCTGTGTGAACACACCATAACTTTTTCCGATGCTGAGAAGCTCGTCCATGCTTTTGTCTCCTCCAGGCTCGACTACTGCAACTCCCTGTTTATTGGAATCCCTGGCAAAAACCTTCAGAAACTTCAATATATTCAAAACAGTGCAGCAAGGATCTTGTTGAGAGTTCGTAAATTTGAACATATTACGCCCATTCTCCATAACCTTCATTGGCTTCCTGTCGCCTACAGAATTCAGTACAAAACTGCTCTCATTACACATCAATGCTTACATGGAGCTTCACCAGATTATCTGAAGGATATTCTTATTCCATACTCATCCACCCGGTCGCTGCGGTCACAGAACAGTAATCTCCTTCACATTCCGAGAACCAAATTAAGGACCATGGGAGACCGGGCTTTCAGTGTGGCTGCCCCCCGCCTGTGGAACTCTCTTCCTGACTGTCTGAGAGCCCCACAGTCTGTGGTTGACTTTAAGAGCGGCTTGAGGACCTTTCTTTTCAACCGAGCATATTCAGCAACAAGAAGTAACTTGACTAACAGCTCTCCTTGTATGAATAGAGCACGCTCTGCTCACCTCGAGCATCCTAACACCCCCACCCCGGTTGACAACTGCTGGCACTAACGTAATGCTAAGATAGCATGCCACAGAAGCCGTTTTCGCACGGCACAGCCCTCCTTGGCCCAGCTCGTCCGGGTTGTCCCTGAGCCCAGCCTGGGCCGCCCCCGCTCATTTCGCATTGTGCGGTACACAGCTTTACATCAGGACTGGAACATCCTCATCTTCCACCTTGTCATCTCTATCTTCACTCACTGGTGGAGATTTCTCTTGAAGTAGGTGGGAAGTTCTCTTGAAGTGGGTGGGAAGTTCTTTTTCTATTTGTTAGCTGACTATATATGTTAGTGTTACTGTGTTTAATTTCTGTTAATAACTGATTACAAATCAGCATATTTTACATGGGCGTAGCCAGGATTTTCTATGGGGCGATTCCTTAAAAGCAAAACTGGAACTACAAAATGCAACATACCCGGTGGTCCAGTGGTAGAGCGTTGGGTTTCTGTTCCAAGCCTTTTCTCGACTCGGGTTCGAATCTCACTCGAGACAACTTATTTTACGTTGGTCTTTTATTGGAGAAAAAAAAAAAAGAAGTTTGTCTTATGCCTGTGGTTAACACAAACTCCTTTTTTTTTCTCCAATAAAAGAAACGTAAAATAAGTTGTCCCGAGTGAGATTCGAACCAGAGTCGAGAAAAGGCTTGGAATGGAAACCCAACGCTCTACCACTGGACTATCAGGTATGTTGCATTTTGTAGTTCCAGTTTTGCTTTTAAGGAATCGCCCCTTAGAAAATCCTGGCTACGCCCATGTAAAATATGCTGATTTGTAATCAGTTATTAACAGAAATTAAACTCAGTAACACTAACATATATAGTCAGCCAACATTTTTTTTAGTCGTTTCTGTAGTTAAATTTTAATGAAATTCAGCTCGCGCTGAAGTTGTTGTTAGAACGAGTTGATGACTCAACACGCAGTAGTCCGGCCCCTGCTGCAAACAATGAATCAAATGATGAACAGTACATGATGTCAAACTGGGCCCGGGAGCTCGACCCGATTAGAACCTCCGTCGGTGGGGTTCCAAAACTCGGGCCGACGCCGGCCCGAAAAGGCAAATGCGAACATGACGAACCCGGGTTAGAAGCCGGGTTGAGCCGGGCTGGGCCAGGGAGGGCTGTGCAGTGCGAAAACAGCTACAGAGGCGTCTCCCCCTCCTCCCCCCACCCTGTCCACAAAAAAAAAACTAAGAGGTGAGTGTCCACTGCCAAGACAAGTACCCTAGGGAGACGCTGCATGCAGTGGAGAGAGTTGTTGAAAACCCAGAGTAGTCTTTTGTGCTTTAATCAAGTGGAATGGATTTGTTCAAAAAGAAATGCAAACTACGGTAATATTGAGTAGGGCTGAACGATTTTGGAAAATAATCTAATTGCGATTTTTTTTCTATAAATTGCGATTGCGGTTTAAAATGCGATTATTTTTACTGGTTCTGTATTAATTCATATCACTAACAACACAACTAAGCATGTAACGAGATCTCGTTGTACGAGATCTCGCGATATTAAACTCCCGCGATATCTCTCGTTGAGAGGTAACGTTGTCTCGCGAGTCGCTAATGCTAGCAGAGCCCCTAGCAAGTCAGCGTCACGGACAGCATGGCTTCGCCGGATGAAGTTGCTATAGAAGACGCCCCAACTACTGATGGAGGGTCCCGGTGCCGCAGACGCCTCTACATTGATGGAGGGTCCCGGCGCTGCCCCGAATGTAAAGACACGCGTGTAAACACCGGTGTGACCGGTGTTGCCAGATAGAGTCCCACCCACCCAAAGCACTCTTTACCCGCAAAAGTCAGAAGGAAAATCGCGGTGAACCGCCCAATCTGGCAACACTGGTGAGTGACGGCTGCAGATTCAGCGCTGATGCGGATATTTATGTTCAATTTTTGGAAAGTCCTGCGTGAATATCTATTTTTTTTAACAAAGTTGAACGTTCTAAGGTCTAAGGAGATTCAATCAGTAAAATGAAGACATCAGTTGGGTTTGTAATACATGTTAAAACAGAATAAAAGCCTTTTTGCGGCATAAAACCGATCTTTGAAGTTTTCTTGAACTAATGTTAAAATCTCGTCTCGTTCTCGCGAGATCTGTGAGTTTCTCGTCTCGTCTCGTGAGTTTTGTGTATCGTTACACCCCTAAACACAACTGTTTTTTTTTAATCAGATAATGCGCTTTTTCACGCAGAACGTTAGCTTGCTGAGCTAGCTGCTAACAGGGCAACGTCAACAACAGACCTGGTCACATGACCAGCTCACGCTCCGTTTATCTCTCGCAGTCTCGGTGTCTCAGCGTCTAAGCTCAGATACACGTTTACACGAGCTAACTTACCTGAATTTATAACTTTTATGACTTCTGTCGAGCCTGAAGCAACAGTGTTGGAGCGCACGGTCTCCTCCTCCTCGCTGCTGTTTTGCTCGGTCAGCTGAGCTCCTGCTGCTCGGCGCGGCTCACTACCAAGTCGCGTGACCAGCTCGCGGTCTCGGTGTTTCAACCTCTAAGCTCACATACACGTTTACACGAGCTAACTTACCTGAATTTATAACTTTTATGACTTCTGTCAAGCCTGAAGCAACTGTGTTGGAGCGCACAGTCTCCTCCTCCCTGCTCTCTCTGTTTTGCTCCATTCAGAGCTGCGCGCGGCCAGAGCGGCTCACTACCAAGTCACGTGACCAGTCAAATCGCAGCCCGTGCGATTAGAGAATCGCGTTTTAACATATTGCGAGATAATCGCAAATGCGATTAATCGTTCACCCCTAATATTGAGTTGGGTGAACTAATATTTCATGGTAAATGTGTGTGTGTGTGTGTGTGTGTGTGTGTGTGTGTGTGTGTGTGGGGGGGGGGTCCAAACAAATATTTTTTAAATGTGAGGGGGACATGTCCCCTTCACATAATTGATGTGATGCTGCTTACCAGCTTCACAGAGATGAAAAGAATGATGAAGTCAGCAGCAGCAGTTCTGTAGATAACATACATTTATAATAATGCAGTAATCTAATAAAGAATCATTTCACAATGAATTAATCTTTATTCTTCATCTTGCAGCTCCCAGCTGAATGCATGCAGCTCAAAAAACGGTTTTATTTAACTACAGACTTTATTATCTTATTTGAATTAGACAGTTTTAACCCTTTAACTTTATTTATTCATGTTCCTCAGAGGGAAAATTAACCTTCTTATTTAAACTGTCAGCCTCAAATAAATACTGTATATCTAATTTAAATGACTTTTATTTTAATGCTTGTAGGGTTTTTGTTTAAAACGTCTACATTATTATTTTTTTATTGACAAAATATTTATTTTACTGTAAGTTTTTAAAAAGTGTATTTTCCTCCATTGGTCCACCCTCTGGGTCAACATCTGGATCCTCCTCTGTTCTGCAGAGCTCAGAACTGATTCAGATTCAGTTTATTATTGCCATTGTCAATGAACAGGATTCACAGACTAGGAATTTGCTTCGGCATAACGGTGCATAAAATATAGAAAGATAAAACATAAAAAACATAAACCATAAAACATCAATACAATATTCAGTGAACAAAACCTACTAAGAAACAGCGCAATTAGAGTGGTGCAATCAAAATACAGTGATACAGTGATTCCCAATCAAAATACAAAATACAGCGACCAAGGCAAGTTATGGGGTAACATGGTTATGAGTGTTCAAAAGTCTGACAGCAGAGGGGAAGAAACTGTTTTTATGGCGGGAGGTTCTGGTCCCAATTGACCGAAGCCTCCTGCCTGAGGGGAGTCGTTCGAACAGACCGTATGCAGGGTGAGAAGGGTCAGCTGTGATCCGACCTGCTCGCCTTCTGATGTCTGGTTCTGAACCCCCTCCTCTGCGCAGTCACACCTGGGCTCAGTCCGCCCTTCCTCTTCTCGACTAGCCTTATCTAAGGATGCCAAATGTGCCTTATGTGCCTCACTGCATATGCCACTTTGCCTCTATACCAACATCAACTAACTCATACATATACTGTGTACATTAACTTATATGCTGCTGTGCCACTCTTTGCAAATGTCAATGCTAGCACCTTCAGTTTATTTTATAGATATACTTTTTATACTTTTTATACTACTATGCAAAAACTCAGGACAGTATTACACTTTTATTATTTCATTGGAGCCAAGATGGTGTAGTGGTTAGGGCGTTTGACTTGGGACCCGAAGGACGCAGGGTGTCTATGAGTGCACACCTTAAGCCCGGTGCAGAGCTCTGCGCTGGACCGAGTCCCGCGCCACGCGCGCGCTGCGCGTGGGGGGTTCACAGCAGAGCACAGCGTGAGCAGCGTGTGTGCTCCAACAGAGCTCTGCTTTCTTCTCACGTTCTCTGTGAGCGGAGGGGGTCAGTTTAGTCCCCCTCCGCGTGCAGCTGATTGGTCAGACACCGCGCTTCGCGTAGGCGCTCGTAAAATTGGAGCTTGGCGCGCTCGCGTGAACGTTCAAAGGGCTTGTGCAGCGGCGACCTCACGGCGCTCACACAGCGGGGCGCCGCGCTCGCTCAAGCGCGGAGCTCTGCGCCGGCCTTAATTCTCCAGCTCCCCGAGCGCCCTCTGGCTGCTCACTGCACCACCTGGGGTGGTTGGGTTAAATGCAGAGACGAATTTCGTCTGTGTATGGGAAACATACGCAGATGACAGACAAACACATTATTATTATTATTATTATTTTATGCTTATGTTCATTGGGTGTTTGGTGTTTCAGGGGTGTTTGGTGTTTCAGTGTTGGTGTAAATTTTCATACTTTTATACTATTATGAAAAACTCAGGACAGTGTTACACTTTTACTATTTTATGCTTATGTTTATTAAATGTTTTAGTGTTTAGTGTTTAGATGGTTACTGTTGCACCGAGGGACTGAGAGAAACGCAATTTCGGTCCTGTGTATGTCCTGTACATATTGCAGTTCTGACAATAAAGTTGACTTTGACTAACTATCTTCCTCTTCATCACCCACCGACTCACCCCCGCTCTCAGACTTTATCGTGCACTGACCTCCATTCAACTTCTGCGTCTTTTTCTTATTTTTCCTGCAGATTTTTGGTGCTTGACAAATAACTTGGAGCCTCCTTCAGAAAGGAGGGGGGGTTGTTTATGTGTTCAGCAGTGTGTGTGTGTGTGTGTGGGGGGGGGGCTGCAGCTTCTTGCTGTAATGCGCTTGAGATTTGACTTTATTCAGATAAAAGACGTGGTGTGGATTATTGATCATAACTCTGAGTTTACTTGACCTAACAACGAGATTTAAAATCTGTAGTTTTGACACTAATTTAAATTGAGTCGCTGAGATGCTGAGTCTTTCCTGCTGAAATCATTTGACCAACGCACCTGCGCTTTGATTCGCTCCAAAGGGAGGACACATCGTCAGTCAGAGGTGGCGCCGGACACTTGAGCAAGAGGGGAAATCACCTCCTGTTATGGAGGAGGCAGAGCGCCACTTGTTTCTACAGTAAAACTATATTTTATCCCAGTGTGACAAACTCCATCTTCTGCATTGATTTGACTGTGAAGCCGCATACATACCTGCTTGCTTTTCTAAGACTCGCCTTCCTGTTAAAGGTGCAGTCTGCAGTTTCTGTAGTGCAGTCTGTAAGTCTTCTAAAAATATATATATACCGTATATTATATATATTTTTTTAACTTTATCTTTATTTATTTTTTAACAACGCAGTTAACAACAATGACATTTTTCTGTCTCTACTTACTTAAATCTTTTACATTATAACTTGATGAACAGAAATGAGACAAGCTATATTCTAGCAATGATTAGTAATATCAACGGAATGAACATAATAAATAAATAAAAAAACAATAAAAAAAATTATATAAATAAAAAAAAGGAAAAAAAAAGAAATAACCCGAAAAAAAAAATCCCCTCCGACGTAAAACCTTCCACACATTCCCAAGCATGATAACACTTCAGATAGATCCTAAAAATCACAGCATAAACCACTAGCGACAAGAAGGCGATCCTATAATTGTGTCACTGAATCAGTAATGGTAAAACAGGGCTCCATCTTATATTACAAATTGGTTTTTGAAGCCTTAGGCCCTGTACACACGTAGCCTGGTGTTTGAAAAACGAATATTTGCACACAAAAAATTTCTCTGTCCATACATGTTTGGATGTTCGTCTACATGTGCCGTTTATTTCACTACAGAGCATGTAATGAATATGCTGAACCCATAGGTGGCAGTGTAGTAGCAGTGTAGTGCAGTCACAACCCTTGAACTCAGCCGCGACTTCCTGTTATTCATTTTCCTTTCTTTGGGTGGACAGACTGCAAGGTTGAACTACTAAAAGTTGGTTTATACTCTGCAAGACGCCCCGGCGCATGTCTTTTACCCCCCGTTGACTGAGCAAACATTGCGCAACTTTTGGCCGCACTCCCGCTGCTATCCCCCGTTCGACAGCCTGTCGTGTACATAGCCCCCAAGCAGAACTCCGAGACGCCGACGATGCGGCTCGCAGCGTGTGATTGGTTCAAAGTTTGTGGGCGTTTTTTGTTTTTGCTTTGACAGACTGGGGTAGATTTGAAGAGAAACTTGTATGTGTGTGAGCACGCAGGGCAAACCGTGCGCGCCTCAGCACACTTTGCGCATTGCACCCAACACACACACACACACCCACCAATACATATATATATACATATACATACATATATATATACATATACATACATATATATATACATATACATACATATATATATACATATACATACATATATATATATACATATATACATATATACATA
>JBBPBX010003823.1:16142-46769 GCA_038048925.1 Garcialebias charrua | reverse complement strand
ATACATACATATATATATATACATATATATATACATATATATATATATATATATTAGGGCTGGGCGATATGGAAAAAATCATATATCACGATATGGACTTTTTTATATCACGATAACGATATATATCACGATATATACAACACGATGTGTGTATGTGTGTACAGGAAAAATTTGGACCAAAGTTTTTTTATTTTATTATTTTACTACAGATAGTTACAATTATAAGAATGTGAACAAAACGAACAAGGAAATTTGGACCAAAGTAGAAACTAGATCTACCTAAGATCTACCTTAATTCAAGGAGTACGATTATGGAATGACTTAATGCCAAATGACAAATGTTAAGGAAGCCAAGTCATTCCTTGTATTTAAGAAACTGGTAAAAAATGAATTGCTAAAAAAAATATCCATCCATCCATCCATTTTCGTCCGCTTATCCGGGGTCGGGTCGCGGGGGTAGTAGCCTAAGTAGGGAGGCCCAGACTAAAAAAAATAAATGAATCTAATTTAATGTGTGATATATGTGAATTGAAAATTGACTGAGTTATTTACTTATTTTGTTATTATAGAAATATTGTTTGAACTGTTATTAGATGAATAAGGAGCAGATTTAATAAGATTTATTCTTCATCTGCTACCTTTCATTTTATTTTTTTTTTTTTTTTTCTATTATGAATACGTTAATTGTTGTATTTCATATTATAAAATGAATAAACTAACAAACAAACAAACAACTCCTTTTCTACTTTGGTCCAAATTTTTCCTGCAGGTGGCGGTAGAACAACAGCTGCTAATTAAACTCACGAAGAAGAAATCCGCTCTGAAGTTTGAGTAAACAAAGCAAGAAACAGAAAAGAGAAAACGTTGCGTTTGATTGCGGTTCTGTTATGTCTCTGGTCTGTTTTGTATTGGTTAACTGGACCCGAGTTCGGACTCGGTTGGACTCTGGGTTCGTGTCCTCTGGACCCATTTTGTCTCAGAGTTTCAGCGGAGCGAAACAATGGAAGCTAACAAGGTGAGCTTCCCCCTCTTTTTGGTAAAAGTTATTCTTCTTAGGCTGCCTGTGCAGCTGTTTTCTCCTTGTTGAGACTCTATGGTTGAGACACCGGCCGGCTTCATGCGCCTGCGGCTCTGTTGCTCTCGAGTTTAACAACGTAAAGCATGTGTTGCAAACCCGCGCGTGCGTCCAACATAAAGCAGCGCCGTCATCTCGCAAAACCCCATATGAAGCTTCTTTGCGACAGTTATTTTTTTATTCTTATTTATCACGATAGAGACGATAGAAGGAAAGTAGCACGATAGACACGTTTCTATCGTCCCCACGATATATATCGTCATATCGCACAGCCCTAATATATATACATATATATATATATACATATATATACATATATATATACATATATATATATATATATATATATATATATATATATATATATATATATATTTACGCGCGCGCACTCAAAAGCATGCCTGCGCCTGCATGCACCCTTTAAAAGAAAGCAAATTCCGCTGTGAAACAACAAGCCGTGTTGGTCTAGTGGTAAAGACGTTGCGCTCCCACTCAAAGGACGTGAGTTCGAATCTCACATGGTTGAGTTTTTTTTTTTTTTTTAAATACGGTTATACGGGTACAGCGTGCAAAACTGTAACTAAAGCCTATTTTGTGTGAGAAATCATTTAATATCTTATATTTTTTTATATATGTGATTGCTATTTGAATTGATTGTTAATTTTGTTTGAAGAAGGGACAGAAATAATGAGATTTTTTTCTTCTTCTGCCTCCTTTCATTTTTTTCATGAAATCCTGGAATGCAGTGGGAGGGAAGAGGGAGGGATTTATTATAATTTATCCCCCCACGTCTTGCCAAGTATAAACACTCATGCGGTCGGTGACACACACGCAATACATAGTTCCCATGTGACGTCACATCCGTCTTACTTCCGGGTGGACCCTCATTTTGAAAGTCAGAACAGGGGACAGCGCGGTCTAATGGATGTTCATTTTTCACGTTTTTTTTTTTGTGTTAATTTCTAATTAATTGCAATGGTTACTTCGTGTTGTGTCAGTGGGTGTTCCAGTCGGGTAGACGTTTGGGCAACGCGCAGGTTTCAGTTAATCAAAAAAAAAGTAACGTGAAGGATTTATCTCATCGGAGAAACTGGACAGCAGCCCCTCCTCGCTCTGAGTCTGGCTTGGATCTGCTCTGGAAGACGTCGTCCTTTTGGCCGGTAAACAAAATATTCTACATAAATCATTTTGTGAAACTATGTCAGAACAATGTTAGAGTACAACTGTCTGTGTGTTAGAGCTGGGTTTTTTTTTTTTCATTATTTAGCAAACCGTCTTGCATGCTGTTAGCTTAGCATCTCGCTAACGCGACAATGGCCTCACGGTCCACCAGGACCGGCGGGGGAAACCGTCCCAGTTGGAGAAGGAGGACGGGAGCCAAGTCGTGCGGGCGACGCGTCGGTCCCATGGGACGTGACCCCGCGGCCGCGACGGATCCACGCCGTCCGACCTGAGCTCCTGCGAGCCTCGCTCCTGCGAGCCTCGCTCCAGATGCTAACAACATGCTAACTTCCAACACGGTAAGACTCAAAAGTGCTGGTTCTGGTCTGTGTTCAGCTTGGACTGTTTGTTGGCTGTGTGTTATTTTAGTTAAACCTTTTTTTAGCTGGTTAGATCTGATTGAGACAGTTTACACATCTTTTTTGGATTTAAAGCTGTGAAGCTCTGCGCTGTGAAGCCGGTGTGCGCTCGCTCCTTGTAATAATTAAATAATTAATGATATCGGAGTAACTACTTTGTGACAAGTTGTCTGATTCGTCTGCCATGATTTCTTTCTCAAACTCATTTAACTCCGACCACTGCCAGTTTGCTCTTGTTCCTTGGTAAAGCTGTGGTAGCTCGTGTTTTTGTCCGTATAATTTGCTCTGCTAGTTCGCCATCTTGCCTTCTTCTGCCTTCAGATGTGGTGCGAAAACCGGTTTGCGCAATACTGGGGGCGTGTCTGGGAACTATGTATTGCATCATTGTTGGGTTCACTCAGCGGGAGGTAAAAGACATGAGACGCTAGTATAAACCCAGCTTAAAATACCGTGTTGGAGTACAAAGTTAATAAAATGCAGGAAAATGTCGACTGGGAATCATGTCAGAGCAGGTATGTTGACTTTTTAGTGCTTTTTTTCCTCCGAGCATGTGACGTCAGCTCCAGCTGGAGAACCGGCAGAACCGGACTTTCAGCTCCAGCTGGAGCTGAAACGTCCGTTCTGAAAGTCCACACGCAGACTCGAAAGCGGAGAGTTCTCAAATCTTCACTTTGGCCGGAGTTTTGTTATTATTAGTTTATAGTTACATCAACCGGCGTTCACGTGTGGATGAAAGGCTAAACCGCATGCTAAACTGTTCGGTTTTACTGATAAACGGCTACGTGTGTACAGGATGTGCGTGAGTATGTGATTTCTTCCATCAAATAAATGTCCCAGATTTTTTGTATCCATATGTTATATGTAGGAGGCTCTAATTTCATCCATCTAATAGTTATACATTTCAAAGCTGCTGTGAGCAAAATATTTAAGAGATATTTTTCACCCTTCCTGTGTATTCCATCAGGTATTTCTCCCAATATTGCCACTATGGGAGATTTTGGAATACTTTTCCTAAAGATTACCTTGAGGGCTTCAAAAATCTGCTCCCAGAATAAATTTAGCTTAGGACAAGACCAAAAGATATGTGTATGATTTGCGTTCAACATCCCACAATTTCTCCAGCAAGAGCTGGGATTTGTTAGGGCCATTTTACTTGTTATTGCTGGTGTTCTAAAAAAGCGGATTATTACTTTCCATTTGAATTCTCTCCATGTATTAGAATTTGTGGCTAGATGTGCTTCAGTGCATATTTCTTCCCAAGTATCTCCCCTTATTTGTTCCTGCAACTCCGTCTCCCATTTCTGCTTAATATTTGTGGTGTCAGACATACTCATAGATAGAAACACTTCATATATTTTACTAATTATTTTATTTTTATTTACCTTTCCCTTTTGTATATCCACTAGGAAATTTTCTATGAGTGTAGGTTCATGAAGATTGATCCAGTTATTGTGTGACATCACAAAGGTTCTAAGTTGTAAATATCTATAGAAGTCCGTCTTAGGGAGACCAAATTCACTCTTCAACTGCTCAAAAGTTTTAAAATTTCCCTCTCTAATTAATTGGTGGATATATGTTAGTCCATAATTAGACCAATTTTTAAACCCAGAATCTAAATTATTTGGAGTAAACGTCTTCATAAATCCTATATTTGATAGAAGTGATATCTGTTTTAATAACTTAAACCCTGATTGTATTTTATTCCAGATTTTGAGAGTGTTGTTAGTCCAGATTGAAATTTTCTTTGCAGGTGCATCTAAGAAAGGTAGTGCTTGCAGTGGTACTGAGCACATACTTTCCTCTATTTCCATCCATCGAGAACCTGTACTATTCTGTAGCCAAACTATTAAGGGTTTAAGTTGTGCAGCCCAATAATAATATTTTAAGTTAGGAATTTTGAGACCCCCCTTAGATTTAGGTAACTGTAGGAATATATATAAATATATTTTTAACATATTTCTTCACTTTGTCAATATCTCCTGACAGACTGATGTTAGACAAAATAATCTTTGAAAAAACTATAGTCCCCTTGCTTCTCCAGGTGTTACTAAAAGCATTTCTAAAAAGACACAGTGACCCGCCATTAACCAGCCAATAAAAACAGAGTTTGTAACCAGCCAATAAAAACAGAGCTTGAATTTGAATCAGCCAATAAAAACAGAGCTTGAATTTGAATTTCAGCAGAGCAAGGGGGAGCAGAGCCATATATGGCTCTGAGGGGGAGGGATCATAATGCTTTGCCTGTTAAATTTTTTCTAAGTGCTACGTTCTACAGAAACTGCAGACTGCACCTTTAATAATTGGCCAAAACAACGTGAGCTTCACTGTGATTGGATGTAATCGCTATCCATCAATCAAAGTAGGAGCCAAGATGGTCTAGTGGCAGGGCTTTTGACTACGGATCCGAAGGTCGCGGGTTCGCGCCCCGGCCACTACCCAGCTTGGGGTGTCTATGAGTGCACACCTATTTCTCCAGCTCCCCGAGCGCTTTCGGGCTGCTCACTGCA
The DNA here is from genome assembly GCA_038048925.1 of Garcialebias charrua. Lineage (NCBI taxonomy): Eukaryota > Metazoa > Chordata > Actinopteri > Cyprinodontiformes > Rivulidae > Garcialebias > Garcialebias charrua. Next base: position 41,607 of record JBBPBX010003823.1, on the reverse strand, counting down.
CCACCTGGTAGGTGGTTGGGTTAAATGCAGAGACGAATTTCGTCTGTGTATGGGAACATACGCAGATGACAGGAATAGACATTATTATTATTATTATTATTAAGTTGAGGCGGACCGGCAGGCTGTCTCAAAGCCGGAAATCCGGCCCCCGGCCGGACCTCTTTAAAGTGAGACTAAACCCAGGTTGAGACGGTAACTCCTCCTTCCAAAATCTCCCTGAAAATGGGCGTGTCGAGAGACAAGGAAGGGTGGAGGTAGAGTTGTGCTTTTGTTCACGCCTCCACCTGCAACAACCTAAAAAATTAAACCTCTAGCCAACAACATACACCAAGCAACAACAAAGACAGGGTATATGCAGAAATTCCAGAAATTATTCTTTGTATAGATCTAGTAGAGTGCTGTATGAATGGGTAAATGAGGACATAGATTATGTTGTAAAGAGCTTTGAGTGTCTTGATAGAAAGGTGCTTTCACGTTAGTCAGCGTGTTTGTGAACTGCAGTAATGTGAGCCTCCACTCAGAAACATGAACATTGTGTTTATATAGCCTGCTTCCTTAAAACAAACCACGGGTCCGAGCTCATTTAGCCGTGCTGAGCTTTATGAGAGGAGCAGAGAGAGGTGGCAACATTATTAAATCAGCCGTTTATCATATCGCTAAAGACACGGTCAGTCTCAGCTGTGGAAGAAGACGGCTAAACCGTTATCCATCTTGTTAGCTGCCAAGGAGTGGACCGTATATTTAGAGATATGATAAACTGCTGATTTAATAATGTCTCCACCTCTCTCTGCTCCTCTCATAAAGCACAGCACGACTATATGAGCTCGGACCCGTGGTGTTTTAAGGAAGCAGGCGGTAAAAACACTCGGTTCTGTCGTTTCACGGTCCATGCTCCAGTCAGCGGTTTAAATGATGAAAAAGATTCGTAGTTCTGACCTTTCGTCGAGACCATTTTCAGCATTGTCTACAGAAATACATTTTCTGCCCTCATCTGACAATTTAAATCCAAACTAGCTCAGAAAAATAATTGTTTTCTCCCCTCAGCAGCTAGCGGCTCTTCATATCGGTCGGGTTTACTTGTTGTGCTGAAAATCTCCGCCCACCTCCTGCAGGTAGGAAGGAGGGGGCCGCTGATGGGCCGAGTGAGTAGGAGGGGGGGGGGCGAGTGGGAGAAGGAAGATAGCAAGAAGATTTTCAAGTATAAAACTTATATCATTTATATCGAGATAGTCTCAACTTATATCGCAAAAAGATGATCTCAATATTTAAAAAATAGATACATCACCCAGCCCTACTGCTTTTTTTATGTCACGCTTCCTCTCTGTGTTCCTCTAAAGGCTGGTTTATGCTTCTTGTCGCATGTCTTTTACCCCCCGTTGAGTGAACCCAGCGATGACGTAATTGCGTGTGTGTCACCGACCGCATGAGTGTCTATACTTGGAAAGACGTGGGGGATACATTATAGTAAATCCCTCCCTCTTACCTCCCACTGCATACGTCACGCGCACTCCCACTGCGTACGTCGGCGAGTTTCTCTCCTCAGAGGGGGGTCTCCGCTCGCTTTAAACGCACATTTTTACGCATAACAGTGGAGTTTTCTTTGTTTTAAAAGCTGCGCGATCCTCTTCATTTTGTCAACTTTACACACGCATGCTTTAGCTCCTGTGTGTGCGCGCGTGTTCGTAAATATATATATATATAAATATACTGTATATGTATTTAGGGCTGGACGATATGGCCAAAATTTTTATCACGATATAGTTCTTAATTTCGGTCGATATCGATATAATTCGATATCGATATAAACAATATAAAAGCCTAAAAAAAACTATAAACTATACAAATAAATTAATGTTCTCCTTGTATTTGTATTTAGCCTCCAAAAAGATGGAAATCACCATCAAATAAACATAAACTTCTCAACCCAATAATTCTCAGTCGGGTCATCTGGACAGTTTCTTTTTTATAGAAACGTTTCACCCTCCATCCAGTTTCTATAAAAAGAAACTGTCCAGATGACCCGACTGAAAATTATTGGATTTGGTACGTGGATTATTGAGCATGAACTTTCTTGCCATAAAATTCTCAACTGTGTCAATATTAATAGTTTTAACTTTAAACATCTTTAAAATTTACAGCATTGAAATTCATAGTTAATTAAATAAAACTTTTGGGTGTTGTTATTTATAAGAAGCTGACATAGAAATCTCATGGAAATTACTTAAGAATAAAAATAACAAAATCAATTGCATTACTGTATAAAGTAAAATAGTTTTTGAATGACAAAGTTTTGAATATATTGAATAATGTAATGATTGTTCCATATTTAATCTGTTGTATTGAAGTTTGGGGAAAAGCATGTAAAACTATTACAAACCCTGTTTTTTTTGTTTTGTTTTTAAAGAGCTACAAGAATGAGAGAAACGCAATTTCGGTCCTGTGTATGTCCTGTACAGTACATATTGCAGATCTGACAATAAAGTTGACTTTGACTTTGACTTTGAATTATTAGTAGGAAGTTGCTATGGTCACCAAACAAATATTTCATCAGTTTAAATTATTAAAATTTTATGATTTGGTTGAACATAGTATTTTACAAGTCATGTATAAAACTGAAAAAAAAATTACCCCCCAAATATTCAATTAAAATTTGTTTAAAGTTATTAAACCCTGAAGGGAATGTAAATGTTTGTAAAACCTCCATTTAGAACTAATGTGAAGGAGCTGAGTTGTAAATCAGGAAAATCTGATTTTTATATAAAGATCCTGTAAATGCTCCTTTCAAACCTTCAGTTATATTTCATCCCTCCTGACCACCAGAGGGCGGTGCTGAAAGCACTGAATGTTCCCTTTGCGCATGCGCTGTTCGAGTAATTATATCAACGACGTCACACAGGTGTGACCGGATAAGCAATCAGAGGCTACATAGCCTATCGTTATCCGTAATTCACCCTTACTTTCTTCTTGCGCGCGGTTCAATCCAAGGCTTCAGACCTTTGGCTCTTTTCTCTACCGTCACTGGAGGCCCGATAGCTTGTTAGCTGGAGCAGCGTGCTCCCCTTCGTGGGGCGCAACGGTTTAACCTTTGTGAAGGTTTTTCATTAGAGGGCGACCATAGCCTCGACTACTGTGTTCAACTCTGGTGAGTACCGGTAGTCTGCTTATTTTGCTGGCGTTCGTGCGGCGGCTCCGCCCCGCGAGGAGACTACTGTGTGAATTTATACGCAAGTACTGTAGTCTTACTGTACCTTGAAGCTTCCAAGTGTGTGAGTTTCAACTGTAGCTTTTCTGCCATTGGTTGCGGCTCCGTCCGCTTCCTGAGATGATTTCAGGTAGGATTCAACGTTTACCATAAGTAGTCTGATTTGTTTGGTTTACGCAGTCAGCTGTGTTCTGGCCTCTTTTAGTTTGGCCTTGTTTTTTTCCTTGGTGAAGGTTAACGTTGTGCACCCTCTCCCAAGCAGTTCTGATTGCGCTAGCAGTGCTAACCTCTCTCGGTGTGGCCTGGTTTTACGTCACTGAGGCTTGTACTTTCAGCACCGCCCTCTGGCGGTCATCCGGGATTCATAGAACCGTAGTTACATTCGTAACTTTTGTTACTTCACTTACTCAGAACTGTGTGGTGATTTGCAAGCATAAACAGCAGCAGCTAGCTGTAGCACTTCTGGTGCAACCAGGTCCATTTCTGACAGGAACGGAATGATTTTGTTGCTACTGCGTAAATTCCCAGCAGTGTAAGATCTAAACCAGGGGTCTGCAACCTGCGGCTCTGGAGCCACATGCGGCTCTTTGGCCCCTCCGCAGTGGCTCTTGCAAGTTTTGACCAAAACTAACATGAACTGAATTTTATAGAGTCAGTCAGAGTCAGAGAGAATTTATTGTCATTTGCACCGCATGTAGTACATGTGTTGAAAACGAGATTATGTACACGGGGTCCCAGCTACATCCAACAACAAATGCAAGAGAAAAACANATCTCGAAACTTTGAATTAATTGGTGAAAGTGTGTGTTCGCGCGCCCCCTCTCCCAATCATTCTCGCCTGCGTCATAATCGGCTGAGCTAGGCTTACTAGCTCTGACCTTGATTTAATTGGTGAAGGTGTGTGTTCGCGCGCCCCCTCTCCCAAGTCTCTCTCCCTCTGGCATCATAATCAGCTGAGCTAGGGTTACTAGCTCTGGCCTTGATTTTTTACTGGTGGTGTTGTGCGTTTCGCACCCCTCTCCCAAATCATTCCCACAGGCATCATAATCGGCTGAGCTAGGCTTACTAGCTCTGACCTTGATTTAACTGGTGAAGGTGTGCGTCTCACGCCCCTCTCCCAAATTATTCCCACCGGCATCATAATCAGCTGGGTTAGGCTTACTTGCTCTGACCTTAATTTAACTGGTGAAGGTGTGTGTCTCCCGCCCCTCTCCTAGATCATTCCCACCGGCGTCTTAACATGAACACTGTGCCTCGGAGCATTGGATCGAACTAGGATTCTAGTTCTGACCTTGCTCTTCTTTTTTAGTTGGTGAGGGTGAACATTGCCGTCCCCTCTTCCAATTTTCCTTTCCTTCTAAGTAGGAGCATGGACGTCTCCCACTGCTGCACAGGTTGCGGGGCCGTGCTCTAGGCAGATGATGGTCACGACCTGTGCCTTGCCTGCCTTGGGCATGACCACCTATTGGAGGCCCTGTCGGAAAACCCCTGTATGAATTGCAGCTTCATGCCTCGTGCCATGAGGGTGACTCGGCTGGCCCAGTTTCGCCCCGACATTGGCAATGACCTCCCGCCTTCAGGAAAGGAGGCCCCACTTGGGCGCTCGAAGCGCAAGGCCGAGGCCACAACTTCTATGACCCTACCTGGGAAGAGGGGAGCTAAGTCTAGCCAGGGTCTCTCCATGAGAGTGGAGCAACTGTCCGCTGAGTTGGCGGAGATGAAATCCCTTTTGCAGGTACGTCAACCAGGGGCCACACCAGGGGCAGTGGTCGGACTCTCCTCCCCACCCATGCCTGAGCTGGCCGCGGAGGAGGATATGTTGTCCTTGGCTGCCTCTGCCTCTCACTTTCTAGGTGAGGACGACGACCAGTCATCTAATCAGGGAACTGGTTAGCTTTCTTCGTCCCGGACCGCAGATAGTGGGTCAGGTGATGACCCGATACGGGACAACATGCGGATGGCCCTGAGACAGCTGCAGCTGGACATCCCGCAACCAGAGGAATCCACTCCTGGAAGTGCCTTCTTCAGGCGTGGACAGGTCCCTCCTCCCTTTTTCGTCCCTCCATCAGAGGAGTACCTGAGAGAGTTACACGGTTGTTGGCGGGACCCAAAGTTGTTTGTGCACCTCTCGGCAGATGGACGAACACTGGCGGCCATGTGTAGTGGAACACCTGATTTCTAACTTTTTGGTTAAAACACCTGAATTCACTTTTTCACTGCAGCTCTCAAGTGAATCTCCTTTTCTCTGAAAAACCTACAATGGAGGACAAAATTACTGTTTTAGTCCAGTTTACTTTGAATTAAGAGACACAAATAGATTTCCTAGGACTCCCCCCCCCCCTCTCCTGATGGCCAGGTGCTGGCGCTGTCCTCAGACAGCGTGAGCCGATCATTCATCAAGATCAACGCATGGAAAGCTTCTGGTCCTGACAACATACCTGGTCGTGTGCTGAAGGACTGTGCAGGGGAACTCGCAGCGGTCTTCACAGACATCTTTAACATCTCGCTGAGTCAGGCCATCGTCCCCACCTGTTTCAAAGCCACAACCATCATACCTGTCCCAAAGAAGGCAACGCCCTCCTGCCTCAATGACTATCGTCCGGTAGCACTCACCCCCATCCTGATGAAGTGCTTCGAACGGCTAGTCATGAAAAACATCAAATCTGTCCTCCCTGGATCCCTTCCAATTTGCATATCGGTCTAATCGCTCAACCGACGATGCCATCTCCTCTGCCCTCCACACAGCTCTCACACATCTGGACACGAAAGACTCTTATGTTAGAATGCTGTTCATTGACTTCAGCTCGGCATTCAACACCATCATCCCCCAACAGCTCATCCTTAAACTGGACAGTCTGGGGCTGAACACCTCAATGTGTAACTGGCTGCTAGACTTCCTGACCGGGAGACCACAGGCAGTACGGGTCGGGAATAACACATCCAGCACCATCACATTGAATACAGGAGCCCCACAAGGATGTGTGCTGAGCCCCCTTCTATTCACCCTGCTAACACACGACTGCACACCATCGTACAGCTCCAACCACTTCATCAAGTTTGCGGACGACACAACAGTGGTGGGTCTTGTAGCGTCCGCGGGAACTCAATAACCACACCGTGTCGCTTCGTTACACCAAACTTTACTGAACTCCAAACTCCCCTCACCCTCACATTTACCCCATGCCGTAAAGCATCTCTTAAAGGCACAGTAACATGTCGTAACAAACAGTGAGTGCACAACATTACAGGCCCAACAAACACACTAAACACTGTGTTTTCTGAACACAACATTTTCCCCCCTTTCACCCCCTTGAAAGCATAATACTTTGCAAACACAGATCAACATTTCTTCAGTAACCCAATCACCCTGTCACATAGTCCCCAAGCCAGACAGGCGGGACCCTCAGTCTCTGGGGCCGTGCTGGCTGCTGAGTGGAGTCGGGCAAAGCTGGTGGAGTATCCCCCACCCGAATAGTCATTGGCCTAGGCTGCCAACCCAGCGCCGTTGCCGGGGCCAGTGGAGATGCAGATGCTGGTGGGGCAGATGCTGGTGGGGCGATGACCTTGTGCAGACGATTTGCATGCCAACGACTCCCATTGTCCAGTCTCTATGTGGCCGGCCCCAATTGCTTAATCACCCGCAGTGGCTCTGACCAGAATGATTTCAGTTTATTTCTCAGATGAAGCCGTTTGATCCTGACCCAATCCCCTGCAGCCAGTGAGGGGGTCTGCACTCGGTGCGTGGCATCACACCTCTCTTTCATCCGGGCCTGCGAACCCTTCACCTGAGCTCTGGCTTTCTGGAGCTCTGGGCTCCCACGTGCAGGAGCTGGCTCAGCTCTCAGACAGTCCAGGGGTTGCTTCAGTTCGCGCCCGATCATTAACATCGCCGGTGAAACTCCTGTGGTGGAATGCTTGGATGCCCGGATGGTCAAGAGGGTTTGGTTGAGAGCGTCGCTGAAGGTTCTCCCCTCCTCCAGACAGGCTCTGAGTCCATTTTTGAGAGTTTCATTGAGTCGTTCCACACCACCATTGCTCTCTGGGTGATACACTGCTGTCCTGATGTGCCTGATGGAGCGTAGTGTGAGGAACTCTGTGAACTCTGCTGAGGTGAACTGGGCCCCATTATCCGTTGTAACAACACTGGGAAGGCCCCAGCGTCCAAACAGGTTGTCCAGGCAGTCTATGATGGTGTGTGCAGTGATGGAGCTCAGTTGGCAAACCTCAGGCCACTTCGAGTGAAGATCATGAACCACCAGCAGGTAGCGGGCGTGAGCAGGTGCCCCATGAAGTTCCCCACAGATGTCGACCTGAATATGTTCCCAAGGTGAAGGTGGCCAAGGGGTCGGGGTGAGAGGGGCTGTGGCAGGCTGGCCAGTTTTCCCACTCAAAAGGCAGCAGGTGCAGTTACGCACCAGCTCCTCAACGTCAGAGTCTATACCGGGCCACCACCCTGTATCACGGCAGCGCTGCTTCACCTTGTCCACCCCCAGGTGCCCCTCGTGCGCCATATGCAGTACCCTGGTCCTGAGGGTTTCTGGAATGACTGCCCGGTGACCACGAGCAAGGCACACCGCCCCCCAGCAGGAGAGTTCGTTGCGGAAACGGTAGTAGGGAAGCACCCTGTCATCCACTTGGGCAGGCCAGCCATCCTGCACATAGGTACGGAGCACTGTGAGTGCCTCATCTGCAGCTGAGGCCTGCTGCAGCTCTGTCAGGGTAACTGTTGAACTGAGGGGTCCATGCAGGACATGCTGGCCCTTAGCATCACTCACAGCAAAGCCCAGGGCGAGGAACAAGTCTAGGCCCATAATGTTAGCTCCCTTCCGGGTGATGCAGAACTTGGCATCAGGCGTAAATTGCTGATCATACTGGACAGGGAGGTGGACCACACCCAGAGTGTCGATGGGAGAGTGACCGTAGCCCAACAGGGGTGTAGTGGCTGCTTCCAGGGGTGTACGGCTGAAAAAACGGTCATATGTGCTTTTATTTAAAATTGACACTTTGGCCCCTGTGTCCACGAGGAGCGGGACGTGAGCTGCGCCCACGCGACATGTGCAGAGCTTGAACGATGGCTGCAGAGTCTGTACAGTGTTAATGGGAACCTCAGTAGTGTCCTGGCGAGCTGAAGAGGAGCGGCAGCAGCGTGCAAAATGATTCAGTTTATTGCATTTAAGACAAAGTTTTCCATGGGCAGGACATGACTGGTCTCTAGTTGCATGGTTAGAGGAGCCACAGTTACCACAGCTCCTGGCCCCCCTCCTACTGGGCCCCCTGTCCACTCTCTGTACATCCAAGCTGCCACTCAGCCCGTCAGCCCCCTCCACAGCCTCTGTGTGATGAACGGCCGGTGTTGATGACGTCACCGGTTCGTGTGCTGCGCGGCAGAATTTTCGCGCCTCTGTTAGTGCTGTTTCAAGCAGCTTTCCAATAACCAGAGCGCCCGCCAGCGTCATGGAGTCTGGTTCTAATAACAGTCTCTCCCTCAGTTGGTTACACGACGTTTTTTCTATCAGCTGATCAACTATGAGTCCATCTTCTATCGCCCCAAAGTCACAGAGTCTAGCCAGCTCTCGTAGTGCTGAGACGTAGTGGGTTACAGACTCACCCGGCCGCTGCGTCCTCTGACGAAACTCGAAGCGGTGCATCCGCCGGCTCCGTCCGGAGCTGAAATGAGTCCTCAGTGCAGCTGTAGCCGTGGCGTATTTGTTATCCGCTAACGAGAGCGTGGCGAAGATTCTCTGACCCTCCTGGCCCAGACAATGGCGGAAGAGCGTGCACTTCCTTGCTTCCGCCAGTGTCCCAAAGCCAGCAAGTAGTCCTCGAACGCAGCTCGCCATCTGTCCCATGGGACAGCCGGGTCGCCGGGGACAGGAAGGAAAGGTGGCGGTGGTGGTAACGCGAGTCCGGACATCCTCGTCTGCCAAAATGTAGCGTCCGCGGTAACTCAATAACCACACCGTGTCGCTTCGTTGCACCAAACTTTACTGAACTCAAAACTCCCCTCACCCTCACATTTACCCCATGCCGTAAAGCATCTCTTAAAGGCACAGTAACATGTCGTAACAAACAGTGCACAACATTACAGGCCCAACAAACACATTAAACACTGTGATTTCTGAACACAACAATGCCCACCCACTGCTCCAACCTAGCAATCAGGATCTTGTGGTGGATGGTGTCAAAAGCGGAGGTAAGGTCCAACAGGACCAGCAGCACAGAGTCACCTGTATTTGTTTGACTATTAACGGGCAACATGCCTTTACTGTATGTGCCTTACACATAAGCAACAAAATGTTATAATTAATCAAATCATAGAATTTCAGAATTTTCAGTTGATAAAATAAAGTATTCAACTGATATCTGTAGTTCCCTTTCAGTCTGGTCTCTCGGTGCAACATACTTGCTATGGGAATTGCGCCCCCGCGCGATTACCTGAAGGAATATACTCACGCCTTTACGGCTAGGGGCGTGAGTATATTCCTTCAGGTAATCGCGCGGGTGCGCAATTCCCATAGCAAGTATGTTGCACCTCGTTACCTTCCTTCAGGGAACATGAGTTATGGTGCATAACTTTCAGTTTTTTTCCATAAGAATTTGTACAGCTCTTTTCTGTAAAATGAACAAAGGATTAGTTACAGTTTTACATGCTTTACCCCAGACTTCAATACAGTAAACCAAATAAGGAACAACTATTGCATTATACAACATAAACATTGCTTTATAGGTGAATAACCCTCTTACTTTATACAGAACTGCTATTGATCTGGATATTTTTGTTCTCAAATTGTTTATGTAAGGTTTCCATGTTAATTTCTCATCAATTTTTTTTTTTTTAATCTTCTTTCGGCTTCTCCCTTCGACAGGGGTCACCACAGCCAACTAGTCGCACAAAGATTTGGCAATTGTTTTTACGCCGGATGCCCTTCCTGACACAACCACAGACCACTGAGCTACCACAGTGTGGAGCAGAGAGCTGATATCAAGGATTCCCGGGGGAATCCTTGATGGTGTGGGTTAAGGGCCTTGCTCAAGGGCCCAGAGTGGGGCAGATGAGGGTGGGGACAGGTGTGACTGCTTCACTTATCCCACCCACATTTTTGATGTTGTCGGTACCGGGGCTTGAACCAGCGATCTTCCGATCACAAGCTCACCTTCTTAACCTCTGCGCCACCACTCCCACTGTAATTTCTCATCAATAATAACACCCAAAAATTTCACCTCACTAACTCTACAAATTTCAGTTCCATCTACCAAAAATGGAGCATGAACATCTGTTTTTCTGTTGCTATGTATCATGTAATAGGTTTTATCCAGATTTAATGATAACTTATTTAGAAGAAACCAATTTTGGATTTTCACAAATTCTGACCGTATTAACTCCAGCATTTGTTCTGTATCATCACCCTTACAAATAAATGTTGTGTCATCTGCAAATAAAATACATCTAAAATAGTCTGACACGTTAACCAAGTCATTTACATACAAATTAAATAACCTGGGTCCAAGTACTGAGCCCTGAGGAACTCCACATGTGATATTACTAAATTTGGATCTTATGTCATGTACTTGAACAAATTGTTTCCGATCTTCCAAATAACTATTTACCCACTTTAGTGCTGTCCCTCTAATACCATATTTATATAGTGTATCAAGAAGAATTCCATGATCTATAGTATCAAATGCCTTCCTTAAATCAACATAAATGCTAATACAACGCTTCTTTTAATCAACTGCATTTATTATTTGTTCCACCAATTCAACAAGTGCCATTGATGTAGAATTATTTTTTTCTAAATCCATATTGACTGTTACTTAGTGTGTTTTGTTTATCAATTAATCGATCCGATCTGATCCCAAATAATTTCTCCAAAATCTTTGAAAATTGTGGCAACAATGATATTGGTCTATAATTATTAAAGTCACGTTTATCCCCATATTTAAAAAGGGGAACCACTTCTGCTGTTTTCATATTATTTGGAAATATTCCTGATTTGAATGACAGATTACAGATGTGTACAAATGGCTCAATGAAATGACTCATATTTTTTACACACATCATATCCATGTCAACCCAATCCTTAGATCTTTTATCTGCAAGGTCATTTACAACATCCATTACCTCTTCTTTAGTAGTTCCTTCCAAAAAGATACTATTAGTACAACTTGTAATTTTGTGATTCACGTTTGTATCTACTATAGGTATTTTGTTTGTAAGGCTTGGGCCAACATTTACAAAATAATTATTAAACTCATTTACAATCACATTTTGGTCATGGACATCATTACCATCCTTAATAAAATATTGTGGAATACTTGATTTGGATTCATGATTTTTTAGAATGCTATTCATTATTTGCCATGTTGTTCTCATATTACCATTACTTTTGTCTAATAAATTACTATAATATTCCTTCTTATGTTTTCTTCTGATCAAACCAGTTTATTTTTATACTTTTTGTATCTTTCTTCTGCTTCTTTTGATTTCAATTTCAAGAAGCTCGAGTACAAATTGTTCTTTTTTTAACAAGCGTTTTTCAACCTATTTGTCATCCATGGTTTATTAACAGTATTTTGTTTTGTATAATTGTTTTGCACACAATATTTTTTGTACAATGCTCAAGGTGTTCATAAATACATCATATGCTATGTTAACATCATCAACATACACCGTTTTCCAATTTTGTTCCTGTAAATCGTAAATTAGATCATTCAAAGCCTTTTTTGATGTATTTATTATTTTTCTCTTGTTTGTATCTCCTTTTATATGGCAATGATGTTTACCATGAATTGTGAAAACTGGTAAGTGGTTACTTACATCAGTAATCAAAATTCCTCCCATTATCTCTGTACTAGTTATGTTTGTAAAGATATTATCAAGTGGCACTGTGAGTGGTAATTCTTGTCGGTTTAGATATTAATGGATACAGATTTAAACTATTCATTGAAATAATGAATGTATTGATGTTATTTGAGTCTGTATTTTTATATAAGTCGATATTGAAGTCTCCACACAAAAACACAGTTTTATTAATACTGTACTCCCCTAACGGCATCTCCATGATCTGATCGTTGAATAGTTCTATATTTGACTCAGGTGATCATTATACACAACTTATCATTATATTTTTTGAATTAGTGTTTATTATTTCAATTGTAATCATCTCCATGAGATTTTCTACTATAACCGACATTTTGTCAAATTTTTTACATGTTATCTCTTTATTTGTAAATAGAGCCACTCCACCACCTCGTTTATTTTTTCTGCTCGTATAATAAAGTTCATACCCTTCAATGTTAACCCTGTTTATATTTTCATCATTAGACCCTGTTTCTGAGACAGCGATTATACTGAATGTTCTGTGTAATTGTTTTAAATGATCTGTTATATTTGATAAAATTTCACTTAAACTTCTACTATTAATATAAATAATGGAAAGGTCAGCTATTGACCTGTTGATATTGTTAAATTGCTCTTCATTATAATATTCACATCCATTAATTACTGGAAAGAAATTTGAACAAAACTGATAATCTACATCATATATTTTAAGTTCAGAGTCTTCATCTGTGTTCATGTCTTAGTGTTTGTATTCATTTAAATCAATATTTTATTAATTGCATATGTACCAAGTTGTTTCAGTGTACTTTTCAATTTATTCCCTAATTCATCTAAATTTTTCTATATCCTTCAGTTCCTTTATCATTTTAGCTTGTGATCCTTCATTAACCTTAACCCAGATGTTTCCATTTTTTGTCCGTGTTGCCACTATTTATTTATTTTTGTTTCCTCAACAACCTTGCCTCACGGGCGATGTTACCGTTTTTTTTAGTTAAATGCTCATTTATGTACACTTTTGCCACGACCCCCCGTGGCATACAGTCTATTGGTCCTGCATGTTGCGTGTCCTCTGGATGCAATACTCAAAGCCACCACTAGATGTCAATGACACAACATAGTTTAAATGATTTTCTCAGTTTTGACAATTGCATGACATTAAATACGAACAAATAAAACCCTTTTGTCCTGCGACAGCTTTGATAATTTTAATGTTTGCAATGGATTTATTTTCATTCAGAACTGCGTCGGCCGGGACTCGAACCCGGGTCAACTGCTTGGAAGGCAGCTGTGCTAACCACTACACCACCAACACAATGATAACATGTTTTGCTCAAGGACGTAACATGTGGTTATGGCGGGAGATGAACCTACAACTTTTCAGTCAGGTTCTGCATTTTGTCAATCGCTCTTAGTCTGACCCCTTCTCTGGACTCATGTTTGCCTTGGGGGATCCTAACGGAACCAAAAACCCAAGACTACGTAGCCCACAGGAACATGGGGTACTGAAACTCCCCCACCACGATAAGGTGGCGATTGATCGGAGGAGGTTTTTTTTTATTTTTATATTTTTTTTTTTTTTTTTTTTAATAGTTCATTTTTAAAGTGGTGAACCGGAGTGCCCGGAGAAACGCCACTGCTGGTGGGGAGAAGTCAGAAAACAGCTGTTGGATCCAGGATCTGAACTCAAAAAGTCTGTTTTCGATGGTGTTTTCTCCCTGATTCAGTCGTCCTGAGGCATGTGCGAAGAACAAGTAAACAGCCGAAAGAACCAGTTCTTTTTCTTGGTTTTCAGCTTTTTCTCCTTCAGCACATTCATTTTTGCCTCAAGGTGCAGAAGTTGGTCGTCCATGTTTCTAAGTTTGTCATTCAGAATAATGGACTCCACATCAGACTTGCTTTGTGGTGGGTTTTGCAAATTTGTTTCCACAGTCTCAGAAGACTCTCTGATCAGAAAACCCTGGTCAGTGCTGAGTTCCAGCTGGTCCTCATGGGGAATCTCTGGAACCTCACTGACAGAGTCTTCTGCTGGGTCATCTTCTGGCCTTGTCTGAGACTGAGCGTCCTGTGTTGATGGGACGCTGTCTCTCTGCTGCAGTTCTTTGGTTGCAGCTTCAAGCTCTTGTTTTAAGTGATCAATCATAATTTGTGATTGATCCAGTTTGACTCTTTGGTCAAACTCTTTGTGTTTCAGATCTTTCAGGTCACATTTTGCTTGTTCCAGCTCTGACTTGATCTGAAGGCTTGACTGTACGACTTCTTTAAGGTCAACAACCTCTTTCATACAATCATCCTTTTCAACATGAACTCTGTGAAGCTCAGATTTTAGCTGTTCAATAGTGGCCATTGCTTCACTAAGCTGAAATTGAAAGGTTTTCAGCTGTGCTTCAGCTTCAGTGCTAGCCTCACGTTCTTTAGCTGTAAGTGCAGCCAAATCCTGGTTCAGGCTAACAATTAGCTTCTTCGCAGCCTCTGAGCTCAAGTCGGAGTTACNCTGAAATTGAAAGTTTTTCAGCTGTGCTTCAGCTTCAGTGCTAGCCTCACGTTCTTTAGCTGTAAGTGCAGCCAAATCCTGGTTCAGGCTAACAATTAGCTTCTTCGCAGCCTCTGAGCTCAAGTCGGAGTTACCTTCTCTCTCTCGAGATTCAGTCAGCTCCTTCTCTGTTTTCTCCAACTTCTCTTGAAGCTCAGCATTTTGCGCTTCAAGCTGGACAATGTAATCGTCTGCACCCCGTTTCAACATGAGAACTTCTTCAAGTTCCTTGTGGAGTTCGTAGGCAAGTTGCTGGTTTTCAAACGATTTCTTGCCAGGAGCTCGTTGGTTTCTCAACTTTTCAATTTCGTCCTGAGCCTCATAGAGTTTGTCTTTCAGATTCAGGTTTTCATGGAACACAGCAACTTTGTCAATGTGGGGAATATCCACAGGATCTTCTTGCTGTGCGTTGGCATATTTCCCAGGGTATCCACGATAAGGCTGGTAGTCATCGTAATAACCACCAAAATCCCTTCGTGGTTGATGTTTCCGGTCTCGTTTCCTTCTGCAGCGGGAGTTTGGCCCTTCAACCGCTGGGGGAGAGTTTCCTTTAAGATCCATTTTCGACTTATCAAACAAATGCTTCAAAGAACTTCTGCAAATATTACGTTTCCTACCCTAACGTAGTGACGTTTCGGACTGAATGAAACTGTCACAAGTCTCAGGGTCTTTTTAAAGAGTTCACATCAAAGGAATGTGATGTCATACTGTGATGTCATACTATGCTTTAATTAATATATAGGTTTCACTTCAAAGGACTGTGATGTCATAGTGATGTCATACTATGCTTTAATTAATATATAGGTTTCACTTCAAAGGACTGTGATGTCATAGTGATGTCATAAATGAGCACAACTGCAAATCATTCTTGTAAATTAAAGTATAAATTTTTATGCATCGCTGTGGGCGGATCCTGTCTTTTCCAAATAAAATATGTTTGAAAATAAAGTAGTGTGTGTTGTATGTTTATAGACTTTTATGTCTACAAATCGCTGAACAGTCTCGCCCCCGCCTATCTCTCAGATCTGATACACCCATATGTCCCTCCACGTGCTTTGAGGTCAGAGGATCAGGTACTCTTAATAGTTCCAGAAACTCGCCTTAAGCGCAGGGGTGACAGGGCGTTCTCTGTAGCAGGCCCAAGACTCTGGAACGAGTTACCGCTGCTCATCAAACAGGCCCCCTCCCTCTCGGTTTTCAAATCCCGGTTAAAAACTCACTACTACTCCATTGCTTTCAATGCCAGCTGATTTGTATTGGATCGTTTGATTTATGATCTGCAATGTTTTTATGTTTTTCGTGTTGTACTTCATTGTCTGTGTTGCCTGTTGCGTGTTTGTTTGTCCAGCACTTTGGTGTGGACTTGTTCCTGTTTAAAGCTGCAGTATGTAGCTTTTTTTATGAACATATTTCTTCACTCTGTCACTACCTCCTGACAGACTGATGTTAGCCAGGTAATCTCTGAAAAAAATTAAAAAAAATATTGTCCCCTTGCTTCTCCAGGTGGTAAATAAGCATTTCTAAAAAGAAAAGGTGACCCGCCATTTTCCAGCCAATAAAAACAGAGTTTGTAACCAGCCAATAAAAACAGAGCTTGAATTTGAATCAGCCAATAAAAACAGAGCTTGAATTTGAAATTCAACAGACCACAAGGGGGCAGAGCCACATATGGCTCTGAGGGGGAGGGATCAGAATGCTTTGCCTGTTGAAAATATTTCTAACTGCTGCAGTTCTACAGAAACTGCATACTGAACCTTTAAAGTGCTTTATAAATAAAATGGTATGGTATGGTATGGTATGTTTTTAAAATCTTTTAAACAAGTTAAATATACTGAGAGCTACTAATATTCTAGAAGCTTCTGTCAACAGTTCAGTAGCTAAAAAAAATTACTGTATTAATATTTTATTATGAATATAAGTAAACACACACACATACACACACACATTAATGCTAAAACTGCTACATTTGTGAGGTTACTGAGCAACTTGTTTTTACTTGAATCATCAGCACTTTGTTATGAAGTGTAACCATAGCAACAAGAATGTTTTCTATCGAGCAGCAGGGGGCGCTGTATTGCAAACTGCATGGTGGCACCTTTTTGTGTTCAGCAGTGCAACAGATGTTTGTCTTGTTTCAGACAGTATTTCTGTTTGTGCTACAGGACTAGGCTGAGGCTGGCGCCTCTTGGTATTTGACATTAAACACATGATCTGATCCAAAAAGGACAGTCAGGGTGGAAGTGAAGTCCAGCTGTAGAGAACCAGCTCAGATCACCACATTGATTTGATTTGATTTGATGTTTATTCATTCATTTTAAAAGAACAATACAAGACAGTTTCATCAGAT
Organism: Garcialebias charrua; assembly: GCA_038048925.1. Taxonomy (NCBI): domain Eukaryota; kingdom Metazoa; phylum Chordata; class Actinopteri; order Cyprinodontiformes; family Rivulidae; genus Garcialebias; species Garcialebias charrua. The sequence continues at coordinate 24,686 of JBBPBX010003823.1, read as the reverse complement.
ACAAGAATACAAGTAGGATAAAATGAAGGGAGCAGAAAGAAGATGAAATCTTATTATATCTGCCCCTTATTTCACAGTTTGTTCAACCAATGATAACCTTCAAGCAACATCACAGAATGAATAATTCTACTTATTTTTCTAACTGTAATACACAAACTACATCACAAAATGAATAATTCTACTTAATTTTCCTAACTGTAATACACAAACTAGATCACAAAATGAAAAATTCTACTTAATTTTTCCAACTGTAATACACAAACTACATCACCCATAATTCTACTTGATTTTTCTAACTGTAATACACAAACTACATCACAAAATGAATAATTCTACTTAATTTTTCCAACTAATACACAAACTACATCACACTTAATTTTTATTTTATTTTTATTTTTACTTTTTTTTTTTTTTTTTTTACTTACTTTTCCTATTTTTTTTTTAATTTAATTTTCCTAACTAATACACAAACTAGATCATAAAATGAATAATTCTACTTAATTTTTCTAACTGTAATACACAAACTACAAGATGGCACAACATCAAGATGTTGACAAAATGAATAATTCTACTTAATTTTCCTAACTGTAATACACAAACTACATCACAAAAATGAATAATTCTACTTCGTTTTTTCTAACTGTAATACACAAACTGCGTCACAAATGAAAAACTACTTAATTTTTCTAACTGTAATACACAAACGCACTAAGCTACATCATAAGTACAACATAAGTGTAATACACAAACACACTAAGTTACATCATATATAGTTTTTGAGCAAGTCCTTTTTGACCTTTTTCTTAAATGTACACATTGATTTTGCATTTTTAACATCACTCTCCAGAGCATTCCACAATCGAACTCCCTGAATTGAGGTAGACCGTCCCTTTAAGCTGGTTCTGAATTGTGGTTTGATGAATATCTCTGTTCCTTTGAGATTGTAATAACTTTGTCTTTTTATAAAATTTCTTTGGATATTTAAAGGTAATGTGTTATTATGAGCCCTATACATAACTGATAAAATACTATATTCTACCAATTCCTGGAATTTCAGTAAGTTTAGCTGAAGAAACAAGGTGTTTGATGGGTGACTGAAATGTTTTCTGGTGATTACTCTTACAGCTCTCTTTTGTAAAATAAAAACAGGCTTTGTAATTGTTTTGCACGCTTTTCCCCAAACCTCAATACAATAGATTAAATGTGGAGCAATGATTGTGTTATACAACATATGCAGAGCTTTATCAATTAAAAAATCCCTGACTTTATACAGTACTGCAATTGATCTAGCTATTTTTTTTAATGGAATTTACATGATGTTTCCATGTCAGTTTGTCATCAATGATAACACCCAGAAACTTCACTTCACTCACTTTACAGATCACAACATCTTCAATTTCAAATGGATTGTCATCAACACTTCTCTTTTTGTTACTGAATATCATGTAATTAGTTTTATCTAGATTCAAAGATAATTTGTTTAATTTAAACCAAGTTTGTATTTTTATAAATTCTGTTTTCATCATATCCAAAATCTGTTTTATGTCTTTACCCGAACAGAAAAATGTGGTGTCATCGGCAAAAAGAACACATTTAAGAAGTCCTGACACATTTACCAAGTCATTCACATATAAAATAAATAACTTTGGTCCAAGCACAGAGCCCTGAGGAACTCCACAATTGATATCACGGAGGTCAGATCTAACATCATTTATTTGCACAAACTGTTTCCTATCTTTCAAATAGCTAGATACCCACTGTAATGCTGGTCCTCTAATACCATATTTATTTAGTTTTTCAAGGAGAATGGTGTGGTCAATGGTATCAAATGCTTTTTTTAGATCAACAAAAACACTAACACAGTACTGTTTATGATCGACAGCATTGGTTATTTGTTCCATAAAATCCATGAGAGCCATTGAAGTAGAGTTTTTTTCTCTAAACCCATACTGACTGCTACTTAAAATATTTTGTTTATCAATAAATTGATCCAATCTAGTCACAAATAGTTTTTCTAGAATTTTTGAGAACTGTGGTAATAAGGATATTGGCCTATAACATTGCCCTCCAAAGTCACTTATTTGCTGTCAAAACTGGTCCTCCGGTCCCCACAGATCAAAAACATGCATGTTAGGCTGATCGGTAACTCTAATTGTCTTAATGTCACACACTACAGTGTGAGTGAGAGAGTGGTTGTTTGTCTTGTTTGTCTCTATGTGTCCTTGTGATGGACTGGAGACCTGTCCAGGGTGTCCTCATCCTCTCGCACAGTGACTGCTGGACATGGGCACCAGTGACCCCTGTGACCCAAAAAGAAGATTTAGAAACTCCAGTCAATGGAAGATAAAAGCTTTTGGGCTGTGGGAGGAATCCAGGGTAGGCTACCTGCAGAAAACCATGGATGCACTGGAAGATCATATTCAACACAGAAAGGCCCCAGGTCCAACCCGGGGCTTGAACCTAGGACCTTCTTGCTCTGAGGCTATAGTTCTAAGTGTAATGCTGACCAAATGCTAACGCCATGCAGCTAAAAGCTGCAGAAAATGACACATTTTTGAGTCATTCTCACCTGCCCTTATATCACAGAGTATTTTCATACTGGATAACGTTGCATTTTTACAAACAATAATGTGCATACTCTTGTATTTTGCAATGTATTGTGGTCTAGACGTATTCACGCCTACCTCCAGTTAGATTTATTTTTTATTTTTTTATTTTTTTATTCATTTATTAATTTTTAAAAATAAAATACAAAACAATCACATATATTATATGAAAACAAAATATAAAATGAAAGGCAGCAGAAGGAAGAAAAAATCTTATTATATCTGTCCCTTTTTAAAACAATCAATTCAAACAACAATTATCTATAAGTAACAAAACAAAATGAATAACATCCTAATTTTCTAATTCTAATACATTACACATTAAACTACGTCATATGTTTTTTTAACAACTCGTTTTTTATCATTTTCTTAAACATAAACATTGACTTTGCTTTTTTACATACTCCAAATAGACCGTCCCTTCAAACTGGTTCTGTACTGTGGTTTTACAAATATCAGTTCCCTTTAGATTGTAACACCTTTGTCTTTTAACAAAATGCATCTGAATGTTTAAAGGTAGTGTGTTTTTCTGAGCTCTATACATTACTGATAAAATGTAATCTTTTAAATCATGGAACTTCAGTACTTTTTGTTGATAAAATAATGTACTTGATGGATGACAGTAATGTTTTCTTGAGATAATCCTTACAGCTTTTTTCTGTAAAATAAAAATAGGCTTTGTAATAGTTTTACATGCTTTTCCCCAAACATCAATACAATAAATTAAATGTGGAACAATGATTGTGTTATACAACAAATACAAAGCTTTGTCATTTAATAGGTCATTGACTTTGTACAGTACTGCAGTAGATTTAGATATTTTCATTTTTACAGAATTTATGTGTTGTTTCCATGTCAGTTTTTCATTAATGATAACACCCAAAACCTTCACCTCACTTACTCTACAAATCTCAACACCCTCAATTTTAAATGGAACGTCAACTGTTTTCTTTTTATTACTAAATATCATATAATTAGTTTTATCTAGGTTTAATGATAATTTGTTTAGTTTAAACCAAGTTTGTATTTTGACAAACTCCGTCTTCATCAACTCCAACATCTGTTACATATCTTTACCCAAATAAAAGAATGTACCGTATTTTCCGTCGTACACGTCGCACCGCCATATAAGTCATATCAGTCCAATTATGTCCAATAAAGTGGAAAAATCCATAAACATGTCGCACCGCCGTATACGTCGCATCTATTATGCGTCACCGCTGACGAGTCGCGTATGTTACACATCACCGCTGACAACTCGGAAATGTTAGCCAGTGTTTTGCCAAAAATAGATTGGCTGCCAAATGGAAACAGGAGCGTGCACGGAAGGACTTTAACAAGATTATCACTTAAAAACAATTATTTGTTTGCTGAAAATTATAGCAAAGGTGTGTCTGAGCTGAATTTTTCCTTAATAAATACACATAATGGTCAAATCAGCTTAATTTAAAAAAATTGTTTCGTTACCTCGGTGCTGCGAAGCGTGCACACACGAAGAGCAATTATTTGTTTGCTGACATAGTAAAACTGTGTCTCAGCTTAACTTTTCCTTAATAAATGCACATAATGGTCAAATCATCTGAATTTAAAAGAAACGGTGGTGTCTGCCTCAGATCTGTGAAGCTTGGACGCGCAGGGAGCGGAAACGCTACATTTCTTTAAAATTTAACAAGATAAAAATATATAATTTGTTTGCTGACATTATAGTAAAGATGTGTCTCAGCTGAACTTTTCTTAATAAATGCACTTTGACAGTTAAAACATGGCAAAATGAAGCCGGCGAAATAAGGCGGCTTTAAACTTACTACACGCTCACCCGCCCATAATGATGACAGAAACACATATTTATTTATTTATTTTTATTCTAATCCGTTGAATTCTTCATCCTCTGTGTCGCTGGTGAAGAGTTCTGATAACTCCTGAGAAGGTACCGGTAGTTGATGCAGCGCTCAGAGCACTGCCTCCTCTTCCTCCTCCACGTCCAGCAAACATCATGCCTTCCTGAACCCCAACGGATGGATTCTTTAGTGACTGAGGTCCACGCTTTATCCAGCCATCCGAGGACCTGCTGGAACGTCGCGTGGTGCATCCGTCCTGTAGCCGTGAAGCTGTGGCTCTCCTTCCACTCCTCATAAAGGCGGTGCAGAGCTGCTTTGAAGCTTGGTCAAGCCTGCCAGGATGATGGCAGGAATGGAGTTTATCACTTTAATTTTATCTTTAAATTGCAGCATGATGTGCACGCACACGTTGTCCATCCAGCAGGACTTTTTTTGCTCTAAAATATCCGTACACATACAGGTACACCGGTAGAAGTCAAAAGCCTAGAGGGCACTTTAGAGCCCCTAACGACCGAAAGTGGTACTGCTCCATTTTTTTCAGTCAGAATGAATGGAAACTGTCATATCTCAGCCAAAAATTGGTCTGAAAATATGGGAAAAAATCCATAAATACATCGCTTTGCCATATAAGTCGCAGGACATGCAAATTAGGCAAAAAACTGTGACTTATATGCCGAAAAATACGGTAGTAACATCAGCAAAGAGGACACATTTAAGGAGTCCTGACACCTTTACTAAATCGTTGACATATAAAATAAGTAACTGGTCCAAGTACAGAGCCTTGTGGAACTCCACATGTGATATTGCAAAGATTAGATGCTACATCATCTATTTGTACAAACTGTTTCCTATTTTTCAAATACGTAGCTACAGTACATACCCACTGCAATGCTGGTCCTCTAATACCATATTTATTTAATTTATCAAGGAGAATGGTGTGATCTATTGTATCGAAAGATTTTTTTTTAATCAACAAATATACTTACCGTATTTTCTGGAATATAGGTCTCAGCTTTTTATCATTTTTGCATGCCCTGTGACCGATATTCAGGTGCGACCTATTTATGGATTTTTATAAAACAAGCTGATTTGTAATCATTTTTTAACAAAAATTAAACTGAGACACACTCTTACAATAATGTCAGCTAACAAGTATATATTTTTAGGTGTTTATCCTGTTAAAATTATTAATTTATTAAAGAAAAGTTCAGCTCAGACACATATTTGCTAAAAATTTTATCAAACAAATAATTGTTTTTAAGTGTTAATCTTCTTAAAAGCCTTGCTGTGCGCTCCTGTGGCAGACATTTGCAGCAGAGCTGAACACTGTCCACATTTTGACGTAGGTGCGACCTATATTCAGGTGCAACCTATATATGGATTTTTCCAATTCTTTGGCAGTAATTGGACAATGCGACCTATATTCAGGTGCGACCTATATTCCAGAAAACACGGTACACAATATTGTTTTTGATCGACAGCTGTAGTTATTTGTTCCATCAACTCCATGAGAGCCATACATGTAGAGTTTTATGGCTCTAAGTCTAAACCCATACTGACTATTACTTTGAAATTTTTGTTTATCAATTAATTTGTCTAATCTGGTCACAAAAAAAATTCTAAAATTTTTGAGAATTGTGGTAACAAGGAAATTGGTCTGTAATTGTTAAACACACATTCTTCACCTTTTTTAAAGAGAGGAACGTTGGTTACGTATTGTAACCCCAGATTCTATGAATGTAGGCGTAGACCTTTAGGCCTCGCTAGTGGATAATTCCCTTCGCACTCAGCGCACGCTGAAAACTTTTAGTCCACACCCACCTGCTGTGGGTGGGTCTACCGGTCATATAAATTCTGGTGAGACCGGACAATCATCTCCCAAATAGCTTTATTCAGACATTCAGGAACCAGTGAGGCCCAGTGCCTAAAGGGCTATGCCTACATTCATAGAATCTGGGGTTACGATACGTAACCAACGTTCTATTTCATGTAGGCTCCGCCCTTTAGGCCTCACTAGTGGATTAAAGGCAGAGCAGGATATGGTCCATGCCTCACTGGGTCCATCCAGACACCAGCACAAAGCACCTGCTCGCACAATTCATTCTATCACTCAGCCTTTTACATGCGTAATTACACACTCCGTGCGTCATGGTGCATCAGAGAGGATTCTGATGGAGAAGGGCGGGGATAATAAGCCTATAGGCCTGCACTGCAGGCTGAACAGGCACATTTCAGCTGCTGAAAACAAAAATGAGCAGCATAAAACAAAAATTTCATGCTCAGTTTTATTGTGTGTGTGGTTTGCAACAGCACGCCAGAGAGGAGGATGAACTCTGGCGGGCCAACTCAAAAACTGAGGGAACAGAACTGTTACTGAGAATGATGAACAGAACAGGTCAATACTTTATTTATGAACAATCAGAAACAACAGTAGTCATGAACTGTGACTGATTATAAATATCGCGCATCACGCCTGCCTACACGCAGATGTGAGCTCTGGTTAAAAGGCTCCATGAAGGATTCAATAATAATAATAATAATAATAATAATAATAATAATGAATTCAATTTATAACGCGCTTTTCATTAGTGAAAATCTCAAAGCGCTACACACATTGAATGCTACACACATTCATACACCAGTAGCGGCAGACAACCATGCAAGGTGCTTTCCAGTCCTACCAGGAGCAACTCGGGGTTAAGTGTCTTGCCCAAGGACACAACGACATATGGTGTGGGGAACCGGGATTCGAACCGCCAACCTTCCGATCGGGGGACGACTGCCATCACCACTACGCCACGGCCGCTCTTTTCACTCTGATAAAACTCTGAGAACAGAGTGAGTCATGGAGAACGTGGAAGCATCCATCCATCCATCCATCCATTTTCGTCCGCTTATCCGGGGTCGGGTCGCGGGGGTAGCAACCTAAGTAGGGAGGCCCAGACTTCCCTCTCCCCAGCCACTTGGAGCAGCTCCTCTGGGGGAATCCCAAGGCGTTCCCAGGCCAGCCGAGAAACATAGTCCCTCCAGCGTGTCCTGGGTCTTCCTCTGGGTCTCCTCCCGGTGGGACATGCCCGGAACACCTCACCAGGGAGGCGTCCAGGAGGCATCCTAACCAGATGCCCGAGCCACCTCAACTGGCTCCTCTCGATGTGGAGAAGCAGCGGCTCTACTCCGAGTCCCTCCCGGATGACTGAGCTTCTCACCCTATCTCTAAGGGAGAGTCCAGACACCCTGCGGAGAAAACTCATTTCAGCCGCTTGTATCCGAGATCTTGTTCTTTCGGTCACAACCCAAAGCTCATGACCATAGATGAGGGTGGGAACGTAGATCGATCGGTAAATTGAGAGCTTTGCCTTTTGACTCAGCTCTCTCTTCACCACGACAGACCGGTACAGCGCCCGCTTCACTGCGGATGCTGCACCTATCCGCCTATCGATCTCACGCTCCAGTTTTCCCTCATTCGTGAACAAGACCCCGAGATACTTAAACTCCTCCACTTGGGGCAGGACCTCCTCCCCGACCCGGAGAGGGCATGCTACCCTTTTCCGGCTCAAGACCATGGCCTCGGATTTGGAGGAACTGATCCTCATCCCGGCCGTATCACACTCGGCTGCAAACCGACGTGATACGTGGATGTATCACGCAGATAAAACCGTATTAAAGGACATGGCGATGACCACGTGGCTGCAGAGCAGATGTCGCCGACAGACATTCCTCCATGTAGGGCCATGGAAGACGAGATGGCCCTCGTGGAATGTGCACTAAGGTTTTGCGGAGGTTCTGATCCAGAGGCTCTATAAGCTTCTGAGATGGCCTCACATAGCCAGTGAGAAAGACGTTGGGTGGACAAAGCACGTCCAACTGAGCTGTCTCTGTAATGCACAAACAGATGCCGCAAGTGACGTAATGTAGCTGGGCGCGTCACGTTACATGATAGTGTGCGTACAGGACAAAGTAAATGAGACGTGGCCTCCTCTTCAGACTCGTGAGGGGGAAGGATGAAAACCATTCAAAGAAATAGTGTGGATATCCTTACTGGGCCTTCCTGAAAGCAGAGAAGAAACCCAAACAGGACTCTAGCCAGCCATCAGGTAAAA
>JBBPBX010003823.1:4191-16065 GCA_038048925.1 Garcialebias charrua | reverse complement strand
ATAAAATAATTACAAATAAATATTCAAAAAACAAAATACAGTAGTCTTTCTTGACTTCACTAAACAAATAATATTTTTACAAAAAAGACTTATAAAATGTTTATTTTGAAAATGTGTCAAGTAAACAATACGTTTGTATGAAAATAAATAAAAGCATGAGCCACTGGCCAAAAGGATGGTCCAGCACAGAAGATCAACATCATCAGGTCAGGACTCTGCAGTCTACACTCATCTCCAGGCCAGCGGTCACTCTTTCAGGGATGAAGATGTTCACATCCTTGATAGAGAGGAACAATGGTTTGAGAGAGGAGTAAAGGAGGCCATCTTTGTGAAAAGAAACCATCCATCATTAAACAGAGGTGGAGGCCTCCAGGTTCAACTGTCCCCTTCTTACAATGCTGTGATTGCTAGTATCACAGCTACGTTCACACTGCAGGTCTTAATGCTCAATTCCGATTTAAAAAAAATCAGATCTTTTGGTGTGAACGTTCACACTACATTTTAAATGCGACCTGCATCAGACCTGGCATGACTCCAGTGTGAACGCTCTATGTTGCAGAAGTGACCCGCATGCGCAGAAGAAAACATAGCGCGCTGATCAGTGCAGCTGTAGATGTGATGAAATATTGAGCTTCAGCTATGTTCTGCTCCATTTCTCTTTTGGATCCATGCTACGCGCTGCGGCTCATGTCTCAGCCTGCGTGACGTGACACACAGGCTGCGAGTTGCTTGTTTGGGCTTGTTTTCATGGGGCTGGTCGCTTGTTTTTGTCCTGGTGATATACTATGGAGGCGTCCAGGGGGCATCCTTACCAGATGCCCGAACCACCTCAACTGTCTCTTTCTGGCAACTTTCATTTTATTTTATAGATATACTTTTTACACTTTTATACTACTATGCAAAAAACTCAGGACAGTATTACACTTTTGTTATTTCATTTTATGCTTATGTTTATTAAATGTTTAGTGTTTTAGTGTTGGTGTAACTTTTCATACTTTCATACTACTACTATGCAAAAACTACTATGCAAAAACTCAGGACAGTATTACACTTTTATTATTTCATTTTATGCTTATGTTTATTAAATGTTTTAGTGTTTTAGTGTTTAAATGTTTACTGTTGCACCGAGGGACAGAGAGAAATGCAATTTCAATCCTGTGTATGTCCTGTACATATTGCAGTTTTGACAATAAAGTTGACTTTGACTTTGACTAAAGAGCTGATCTAGTGTTCCACGTCCAGGACGGAACCCACATTGTTCCTCCTGGATCAAAGGTTCGACCAATGATCAGACTCGCTTCTCCAGTCCCCCGAATAGACCTTACCAGGGAGGCTGAGGAGAGTGATGCCCCTATAATTGGAGCACACCCTCCAGTCCCCCTTTAAAAAAAAAAGGGGGGGGGGGACCAATCTAGTGACACTGCCCCCAATGTCCATGCAACATCGCAAAGGCTTGTCGACAGACCCACAACATCCAGAGCCTTACAGAAATCAGGGTGAATCTCATCCACTCCTGGAGTCCTGTTGCCTCGGATATTATTAACTACCTCGGCAACCTCAGCTACAGTTATGGATGGATCAACCCCAAAGTCTCCCGACTCAGCTTCCTCCATGGAAGACATGCTGGTGGGATTAAGAGGTCCAAGAAGTATTCCCTCCAACTCCTGACAACATGACTGGTTGAGGTCAACAGCAGCCCACCTTCACTAAATACAGTGTTAGTAAAGTGCTGCTTTCCCCTCCTCAGCCATTTGATGGTTTGCCAGAATCTCTTCAGAGTCAACCGATAGTCATTATCCAAGGTCTCACCGAGCCTTTTTCCTCAGAAACAGCCACGGTTGTGGACCGCTTGGCCCTCCGGTACTTCTCAGCTGCTTCCGGAGTCCCACTGGCCAACAAGGCCCGATAGGAATCCTTCTTCAGCTTGACATCCTCCCTAACATGGGGTGTCCACCACTGAGTTTGTGGATGGCCACTGCGAGAAGCACCAACAACCTTGCGGCCAAAGCTCAAGGTAGCCATCTCAACAAGTGAGGTGCGGAACATGGCCCACTCAGACTCAATGTCCCCCACCTCAGCTGGGATGCGATTAAAGCTCTCTCTGAGGTGCGAGTTGAAGATCTCTCTGATGGGTTCTTCTGCCAGGCGTTTCCAACAAACCCTCACTACATGTTTGGGTCTACCAGGTCTGTCCGTCATCTTCCCCCGCCATCTGATCCAACTCACTACCAGGTGGTGGTCAGTTGACAGCTCAGCTCCTCGCTTCATCTGAGTGTCCAAAATAAATGGCCACAAATAAGATGACACAACTATGAAGTCTATCATCGATCTATGACCTAACGACCTGGTGCCGAGTGCACTTATGGACACTCTTATGTTCAAACATGGTGTTTGTGATGGACAAACTATGACTAGCAGCGAATTCCAACAATAGACCATTGCTCAGTTTCAGATCAGAGAGGCCGTTCCTCCCAATCATGCCCCTCCAGGTCACACTATTACCCACTTTGGCATTGAAGTTCCCCAGCAGAATAAAGGAGTCTCAAGCTGGCGCACCTTCCAGAACCCCTGCCAAACATTCCAAGAAGGTTGGATACTCTGAACTGCCACTCAAAACTCACCTGTTTAAACTAGCCTATGCATGATAACAACTGCATTGTCTTATTTTTAATTTTAATTTTAATTCATTTTACTTGTTTTTTCTGTGTTTATAATGTGTCTGGTTTACTTTTATTTTTATTTTTTATGATTGACAATGTAAGGTGACCTTGAGTGCCAAGAAAGGCGCCTACAAATAAAATGTATTATTATTATTATTATTATTCAGTGTATAGGCACAGACAACAGTCATAGCCCGTCCCCACACCCGAAGGCAAAGTGAAGCCACCCTCTCATCTACCAGGGAAAACTCCAACACACAGGCACCAGGTCAGGGGGCTACAAGTAGACCAACACCAGCTCGATGCCTCTCACCATGGGCAACTCCAGAGTGGAATAAGGTGCAGCCCCTCTCAAGGAGATTGGTTCCATGGCCCATGTTGTGTGTCTCATAATGTTTCAGCACTTATGGAGGTTTGGACGTACTTTTGGATGTTTAAACCTGCAGTGGGAGTATTTGTATATGATGTACGGCATTGTTGTGTAGCATGAAGTTGCACTGCTCTAATTATGACCCTCGACCCTTATTCATCTTTCAGACTCACCATGAATCGTGTACTTTAAAATTACATCTGACTTCAATAATGTCTGATGTTATTCTACACATTTCTCGTCAGGGACACAGAGTCAGCTACAGACAAATGTTTACCATATTCTTCCTCTGTTTCTAAGAAAGAAAAACAAACCATTAATAAAGTTTGTTTTATTTGATTAATAAGTATGAACATGAATCATTTTTATTGTTGTTCTCAATCATTATAATGTAATCATGTAAAATATTACAATGTGGATAACATATTTCTCTGTTCTGTTTTACAGAAAGTGATTATTCCTTCAGAGACATCTGTTGTGAGCAGTCTTTGAGATGAAGCTATTTTCTTCAGAGGGGAGTCACAATGTTCTCTAGTTAGTCAAAACAATATCCTCAGAGCTGTTGTCTTGCACAAAGATCCTTTGTGTAAAAGCAGTTTGCCTTGGACCCCCGAACTGAGCAGATCGTCTCAGGCCCCGAGCCGGAAGATGGTTTGTCTGTGGACCACATCTGAGAGGTCGTACCAAGGTCCGCTCGTTCAACTCCTGAGCAGATAAAAATTTCGCTCAGTTACAATTGTTAGAAGTAAATAACTGCAGAAGATGAAGCCTTTTTCCACTGCAAGACTCATGTTCTTGGCTTCAAGTCCAAACATGCAGAAGGTACCGATGGACGGTGTACCTTCTCATCAGCTGCCCTCAGACCCCTAAAGCTGTCACAGTTATGGTAAGCTACCATGGGCAGTTCCCAGCGAGTCCTCCTCATGGTGTGTCTGGTCTGATCCACTAGAGAACCCCAGAAAGACGAGTGACCTGGTACCCTCAACACTGACCTGGTAAGGAGCAGAAACTGGTGACATGATGCCTTGGTCTGGTTATGCTATTTTAAGCTGATGCAACTTGGTAAAGCATTTCCTGGCTTGCAGTCACTTTATCTGATCAGATTAAACAACTTATTTCAACCAAAATCTAAAGTAAACTATTTGTTAAAATAGCCAAACTTTGTCTAAATTCATGTGCATATAAAACTGAAATAATTAATAATAATAATAATAATAATAATAATGAATTCCATTTATAATGCACTTTTCATTAATAAAAATCTCAAAGTGCTACAAAGTGTAATAAAGCAAAGATCAAAATAAAACAAGTGATAAAATCAAATAAAATCAATAATAATATCGACTAAGATCAAAGATAAAATCATGTGGATGCAGATTAGGCTTGCTTAAAAAATAAATAAAATAAAACAAGTGATAAAATCAAGTAAAATCAATAATGATATCAGCTAAGATCAAAGATAAAATCATGTGGAGGCAGAATAGGCTTGCTTAAAAAGAAAGGTCTTTATGCTGCTTTTAAAGTCAACCAGTGACTGTGGAGCTCTCAGGTCATCAGGGAGGGAGTTCCACAGGCGGGGGGCAGCCACACAGAATGCTCGGTCTCCCATGGTCCTCAACTTGGTCCGAGGAATATGAAGGAAATTACTGTTCTGTTCCTGCTCAAAGAGTCAACTTTGCCTTAGATAAGAGAATTAAGCCTTAATTGATTCATTGTTATTGTTTGTTTATTATTGTTGTTGATTTTAGTTTGATTATTTTTGTAATAAAACTTCAAAGACAACTTTGGTCTCTTCATTCAGATGAATATTAATGTGTTGTGAAATAAAACTCCCTGCAATTAACGGATTCTACTTCAGTGACTGATTCTGGTGATTAAAGGGTGAATAAGTTGTTTTTTGGTCAGTAAACTGACCAGCTGGTGCCAAACTAAAACAAAAGCTAAATACAAAATAAATGTTGTGGAGGGGATGGAGAAAGTGTCACCCTTCTTCCTCCATCTCTCTCCTTCATACTGTATTGCTACAGTTGCCTTGTTTTCCTAAGAATTTTGCTTTTTGTTTTGAAGTAACACAATTATTATAATTATAATTTTTTTCTTTTTTCAGTGTGATGGGCCAATAGCTTCACAAATAAAATATTTCCCACACCCTTCTCTGATACGTCTCCTTCAAACGTATTCATTTCTGTTGTGTAATTCTATCGTTCTTTTGTCTGTCTTTAAGCTTTTCATTAGTCTTAGCATTTCTTCCCTGCATGAATTTCTTCTTTATCAATTCTGTTTGTCTTGTTCACCTTCATGTCTCCTTTCTTCTTGTTTTTGCTGTTAAAGAGGGTATCTGTTTCAGAGCCATGAGCACAGAGACCTGCAGCTGGAAACTGAACTGTAACATCACCACCCTCCACCTTCATCCTACATGCTTTTCTCTCCATCCTCCTCCTCCTCACAGAAATCTATGCATGTTCACATACAGTAGATGTGAATGAAGGTCATCTTGACACAGTTAAACAGGCTCATACAGCTTGTGTTTTCCATTTAGTTGTCTTTACAAGAGTGAGGACCAACAACAGACATTACTGAAGCAAAGAGATATCTGAGTCCACCAGTAAAGAGAAAGCCCTCAGTTTTTATTTCACTTCCCTCTCCTCCCAAATTGCTCCACGAGACTGCACCTCAGGGAGGACTTGTCTTATCCGAGGCTTTCAGTTTGTGCTCATTCACTTTCATAATCCTTCTCATATTTCACATATTTTCACGCATCAAATTCAACATGTACTCTCTGCAGGATGTAACTTGGTTTTGATTCTGACTTTTTGGGGATCACAGTCAGACTTCCACCATCAGAGCCTCAAAATCTAAAACCATTATTGGACAAATGTGTCTTTTTTGTTCTTCACTGGTCTCTCATTTTGAATAAAATGTTCCCGAGATACCAAATGAGAAGAAACCCCATTTTTTTACAAGTCTCCAACAAGCAGTGGAAATCAATTTTTTGGATCCAGGATCCGATTAAGAAGATAAGTTTAAATCTAATTTTAACTCAACTCATCATGAATAGCCCCAGTAACCACGGAGGACTCCAAAGTGAATTTAAAGGCTGATTAAATCATTTAATGATGATAACAAGGTTGTGTATTGATGAGCACGCTGCCAACAGGATTATGAATTGATCTTTTTTCATTATCATGAGGGTTATATATCGAAGACTTCTAACCACAATCAATGTTAGCATTTTAAACGGTTTAATTTGTGCTCTGACTTCACCTGCTGTGCCTCTTCATCATTGTTACTGTAGCTAAAACAAAAGGAGGAGGAGCAAGCTGAACAGGTTAGCGTTGATCTGAAGTCCAGTGGAAGAAAGGCATAATTATCTGTATTAAGTCACAACTGTTGCAAATGCATTCATAAAGAACATTGCTTACTGAACACACAGATTTACTTAAAATATTGATAAAACCTAATATAAACACAGAAAACTATATAAAAAATCAGTTTCTTTTGAACAGGCTCAGAGAAATGAGTTGAGTCAGCCGGTCCTAATTATTAAATCTTGCTGGGACATTTTAACTCTTTTCCCCTTCCACAATAAATGGATGCATCTTTCTGCTTGTGCCTTTAATGATGCTCCAGCTGATATAGTTTTTAGATGATTGTGTCTGGTTGTGATACATTAACAAAAGCTTGAGATTTTTAGAACTGTTTATCTGTTTATGAAGTATTAGGACTCTTTTTTTAATCACAATTAAAAAGGAAAACAATTTTACTAGTGTATATGTTTTGTGTCATTACTTTAGCTCATTAAAATGTTGAATAAAAAGTGCCGGGAAAAAAAGCATTTTACATAGAAACATTAGCTGATGGAACCAACATTAGTGCTTCCATCAGCACCACCTTCAGTGAGATATATCTCAGAGCCCGAGGAACTGACTGGTGAGCTTTATAGGAACTAATTAACCAGGTTCTCTTCAGGCTAACTGGAGACTGAACGGTGATAGACATTAGACAGCCAACATTTTCTTATTGTGTCTCAGCACATGTATAAGAAGTGAAGAACCATTGTGAAAGCATCTGCAATTTAACTGTAAATTTAGACGGACGGACGGACGGACAGACCAACGGATGAACGGATGGACAGACAGGTATTCAGGCATGAAAAAGAAAGTGGTATCTTTCAGAGCTAGGGCTTTATGTGTACCGTAAGTGCACAATAATAAAAAAGATCTGGTCTTCAGGGGCGATTCTAGCATCTGACCTTTAGTGGTGCTTAGCCCCCAGTACTGACAATGGCTTTTGGCTTGAACAACACACCCCATGGTGTGGTTTTTGAGAAGCGCAAAGGCTCTTTGGTACTTGGTATTCCCAGGCCCGAATCCTGCATAGCTTCCGAGACCAGATGAGACCGGGCGTGTTCAGGGTGGTATGGCCATAAACAAGGAGATATGTCACAAATAAGACTTTTTTAAAGGATCAAATCAAAGAAAGACTAAACTTATGCAACCAGAATTTGCAACACATATCGACACACAAAACACACAAAACAAAACGCAACTAACTTTAAGCATCAACCTTTAATTCAACCAATAACCTCTGACTGCAAAGCTTTGTGATGCAAAACAATGATAATGTTGTCAGAGGAAAAAGGGGTGGAGTTCCTGCTGGTAAGGGGTATTTCCCTTCAGGAAATATTGAATTGATTGGTCAGTTGCTGATGAGCATACTGGATTGATTGACAAGGTGACATTGAGGATCCAACTCATGCAAAAAAAAAAATCCAAGATTTTACTGGCCCATTTAAGAGTGCCATCTTTTATTCCACATTTATTTCAAATTCATTAAATATTACAAAATTCTAATGATAGTTTCTTAAATTTTCAGGGGTGCTGATTTAAAAATTTCGGGGTGCTCGAGCACCCCCCAGAAGGAGGCTAAAATTCCCACTGCTAGTTGTTAAATCTTCAGTGCCACAGATTTCCTAATGTATTTTTTTTTATAAAAAAAAAAGGACAAAATGGAAAAGCTGTTTGTGAAAAACCTAAGTTCACCTCCACCTTTTGAGGCATTTCTGCTGCTGCTGTTGTGTTTTTGTTTTTCCTGATTGGCTGGTAGCACTAATCAGACTCACCTGCTACAGATTACTCACCAGCTTTATAAGGATTCACTGTGGATCAGGACTTCTCTGAGGGTCGTTGACAGGTGCAGACAGTCGACTCGGAGTTGAGTTGAGTGGAGAGTGGAGCGTCTTTGACAAATTCAACTGGATTTGATTAAGGTGGATTTTGGCATAAACTAGTATGTGAATGGTTCAGGGTGGAAATGGAGATAGGAAATGAGGAAGACATGGATTTTGAAGGGTGGATGCCAGGAAGAGGGAAAGGAAGAGGATGGGGAAAAGTAAAATGGATTAAGGGTAGGGAGTAGTTGAGGGTCAGGGTAGCAAACGAGAGCTTGAAGGAAGCAGTTCGGATGAAGACAGGATAGTTAGGGGGAAGTTAAAATAATATTGAAATTCAAGAACGAGGAAGACCAAGGAAATCTTAGCCCTATTGTTGTGTCAAGAGAGATAAAAACGAAAATTGGTGAAGTAGAGTTGGTGAAGATTCTGAGAGAGGGAATCCTTCTGGTGGTTTGTAAAACTGAAGACCAAAAACATAAAGCTTTGAATGTTGACAATATCTGCAAAAAGGCTGTAGTGGGAAAAAAATATGAGAAGACAAAAAAGCTAAAGGAGTGATCTATGGGATCCCTTTAGAAGAAGATCTGGATAAATTAAAGAGAATCATTAATGTTTAAAGTGAACAACATGAAAAGATTGTCAAAAACAATGAACGGGGAAAGAGTAGGAAGTTTGCCAATCTTAATTGAGTTTGATGAAACAACTTTGTCAAAAGACATCAAAATAGGATATCTCAGTTTCCAAGTCAGGCCCTACATCCCCCTACCACTTCGATGCTTCAAATTCCAACGGTATGATCATATAGCAGCGGTTTGTAAAGGGAAACAGAGATGTTCAAAATGTAGGGGAGATCACAAAATAGAAGAATGCAAAGAGAATGTGCAAGGAAAATGCTGTAATTGTGGAGGGCAGCATGGAGTCACATATGGGGTGTGTGTAGTGAGGAAGAAGGCAAAAGTAATCATACAGATTAAAATAACTAAAACCATAAGTTATGCTGAGGCAGTTAAAAGCGTGAAAGAACAAAAGACAAGAGAAATTGAACAAACAGAGTGTCAAACTCCACAGCAAACTACTGTATATCAGAAGAGAATGTCACATTATCAATAGAAAACCTAATATTGTTCATGGCATTTGTTATCAACTGTACTGACCAAGTCAAGCATAAAACTGAGAATATCAAAATAATAGTGAGAGGGGCTGAACAGTTTTTTGGGGTTTAAAGAAGGATATTGGGAGAAAATAAAAGGTTTGCAGAAGATGGCAGGTCAGGAATAGCTGGTAGGAAATGCTAATATTACAATGGAATGCAAGAAGTTTGATCACTAACGGACAGGAACTCAAAAGTTATATTGAGGGTCTTAAAGAGCAGCCAGAGATTGTTTGTGTTCAAGAAACATAGTTAAAACGGTCACTAGACTTTGTGATTAAAGGATTCAATGGTGTAAGAAGAGATCAACAAGAGGGGGTGGGGGAGGGGGTGGTATATTTGTAAAGCAAGGAATACAATATCAGGTAATAGGAAAATGTAAAGAACTTGAATTTATAGTAGTTGAAATATGGGGACAAGAAGACTAATTTAAAATAATAAATGTTTATAATCCATGAAAAACATTATCATTCGAGTTAATGCGGGAGTTGATTGAATATTTGGAGGGTAAAGTATTTTGGTGTGGGGATTTTAATGCTAATAATACATTGTGAGAAAGGGAACGAGAATCAATGTGAGAACAGGTATGGAGTCAGTCATTGATCTGACAATTGTTTCAAATTGTTTGGCAGGTGTTTCTGAGTGGAGCATCAACAAAGAATCTACAATAGGTTATGATCATTATCCCATTTCATTAAGAACAGGATTGATCTTAAAGAGGCACTCAACCCACTGTGAAATGGTAGCCCCGCCCCCAGACCAGATTCAAACTCCTCATGAAAATGGATGTGTCGAGAGACAAGGAGGGGAGGAGGTGGGTGGTTGAGCTGCGTTCACGCCCCCTCTAGCAACAAACTAAAACAAACTAAAACTATACCTAACAACTTACAGCAAGCAACAACAAAGAATAATTATGTAGATGTATATATCTATTCTCACCTGATCTATCCAAAACAAAAGGCCTAAAAAAAGAAAATAAAAAAACCAAAAGGTATTCCGTGATTGGGAATCAAACCTGGGTCTCTCAGATCCCAAACCTACACTTCCACCACTGCCCCAACTCGGCATACATGCTTTGCTTGTCCATCGCACCATAAGAAAATGAACACAACCAGATAGTTTTGATGTCATGAAAAGTATTCTTAAAATAAATAAGATAATATATACAAATAACTACTGTAGTGCCATTCCAAAAACTATAATATGCGTTGTTGCAGAGCTTTTCCGGCGTGCAATGTACCACTTCCATATAAAGCATGAACTGCAGCGTGGACCTTCCCATCTCTGCAGGGGATTGGCTCTGCTTGAACCATTTTCGTGACGTCAGAGTGTACAAGACACGTCAGAGTGAACAGTCCTTGACCAATAAGAAAATTAAGGTGCAATTCCTCTGTTCAACCCATAGGGTTACCATAAACACGTTTTTAGACCAAATATTGCCGATTTAAACTAATACGCACAAATATATGAAGATTAACACAGGCATAGTGCTATAAAACATTTTAGACACATTCTAGGGAGTTTATCAGCTAAAAAAGTTAATTTTGAGTTTAGCCCCTCTTTAAATAAGAAGAATATTAAAATAAATAAAAAATGGAACTTTAATAAGGCGGATTAGATTAAATTTAAGTTTTTGAGTCAAATAAACTTAGAAAATGAATAAGGAGATAAATGTTGTAAATGAGGAAATTTGTAAAGTAATTATGGAAGCTGCAGAGCTATCAATTAATAAAGGAGGACGTCCAAGTGGTAAGAAAATAGTACCGTGGTGGACAGAAGAGTGTAAAGAAGCTATAAAGTTGTGAAATGAAGCAATTAAGGTTCTTAAAGGTAAATCAATGTATAAGAATCTAATTGATTATGAAAGAAAACAAGCAACGGTAAGGAGAATTATTAAGAATACAAAAAGAGAATAGTGGAGGGATTTTTGTAGCACAGTAGGGAAAGACACAAAAATAGAAAAAAATTGGAGAATAATTAAAAGAATGAACGGTATAAAAATGGAGGTTAGTTATCCTATATTAAAAATAGATAATACAAATATAATTAAAGACGAAGAGAAAGCTGATACATTTGTAAAAACATTTAATAAAATTCATAGTTCAAATAATATTAATGAAAAAGGAAGAAAAAAAAGAGAAAATACAAAAAATAAATACAAAAATTTATTACTGAATGATGAAGATACAAATTCTTTGTTAAATGAGGATTTTACAGAAGCTGAACTGAATTATGTTCTAAGGAAAACAAAAAATACAGCCCCAGGTAAAGATCAAGTTTGGTACAAAATGATAAGTGAACTTAGTGAACTATCTAAAAACATAATATTGCAATTATATAATACAATCTGGGAGGAGGGGAAGTTACCACAGAACTGGAAGGAATCAATAATTGTCCCAATTGCCAAACCAGTAAAAGATCATTCAAATCCAGAAAATTACAGACCCATACAGTAGTTTTAACATCAAATATATGTAAGGTCATGGAAAAAATGATCAACAATAGATTAACATATTATCTA